>BQNB010031852.1:0-40004 GCA_026074375.1 Tanacetum coccineum | reverse complement strand
TAGTTTCGAAAAGCCCCGTTTTGACCATTTTCATAAATCTACACTAACTACTACAACATTTTTTTTATCCTTTTCATTTTTTTATGCTTTTCTTTTTAAGTAACTAACTAGAATGTATGGATTTTCGTTATTTTCATAACTTTAAGGGTCACAGAACAAGAAGCACTTTAATCCTAAAATACCCAAAAGGATAAATTCATCGTCCTCGATTTTTCACCCGCCCCAAACTAAGCTTAAAAACGAAATCACCGTTAAATATAAGTCAAGATGTTAACACTACTCATACTTGTAACTTGTGAAACTTTTCACTCCCGACAATTATTATATATTAGGAGAATGTGCTTATTTCGAAGTTCAACCATGAAATAACCTTTTCACGTTCCATCCAAGAATTATGATTTTGAAGGCGAGATCATTCCATGTAGCGACTTTCTTCTAGACACATCCCAGCCGAGACCGGCTTAGGTGACCAGGCTTTTGACACCCCACAGAGAATAGTATCGAAACTCACGGACCTTCGGTTTCAAAAACTCTTAGGCTTCCCGTTAAACAAAAAAATTTATTTAGAAAAAAACAAAACTTAAAAGAAATAGTCTTAGTTCAAAAGCATATTTAAATTTAACAAAAAGAGATTTTCCCTATATTTATTAAATCATATATATTACTATTCATCCTTTAAACAAAGGAAATCCTCGACCTTTTTGAAAGCTGCAACATCGGTTGTGAGCCGGCAAGATGCAGCAATCTTTTATCAGTCTCGGATAATTACTATGTGCCTTATTTAGAAGACTGCAACATCGGTTGTGAGCCGGCAAAATGCAATAAACTTTTATTAGCCCGTAGTTTTTATTATTATTATAATTACCTCATTTTTCATTTTTTAACACTTTATATTACCACGATATTGAGAAATTTTCTTTTTAGAAAATTTAAGTATAAATTTGAACTAAGACTAAATAAATTATTATTATCGACCATACTTTAAAATCGTTGATTTAAGTTTAATTTTTGAAAAGTGCACGTATTATTAGTCCGGTTAGAAGCTTATGGGAGCAAAAAGCCACAAACTACACTTATGAGCTCTTAAGATTTCCAACTAATCCTTGTTTAGCATCTTACTCATAATTAACTCTATCATTTCTCATTCTTCGCAAATTTAAAATCTTTAATAAAAAGATCCGTGAATGCTTAGTCAAATAAACTAGCTTAGACAAGTTTATAATGGTTAAGGGACAAAGCTAAGAGTTCAACACGCTCGATCGAGTCAAAATTTATTCTTATTCTACCCAGCAGGAAAGTCAACATTGTGATAAAACACTTATTTTATTTTTGATATTTTTAAAATTTTTCATTTTTTTGGTATTTTGGTGGTAAAAACAGGATTACGTGAAAACAACGGCTGCAGGCACAATCAAATCGATAGATCCCCCCCTATACTAGAATGAACATATGTCCCTCAATGTTGTAAGAAGGGATCTCTATGTAAATCCTAAATATCTGTTTTTAAGTAATGATTAAAGATAAACGTAGTCGATAAGATTTAGGATATTGGATTCCCATAGATGCTAAGGAATGAAGCTCGAGTGAACGAAGGACAAAACCACGAGCACGAGAGGCTTCATAATCCGGGGCAATCCTGGACAATAAAACAAAAACCGACAAAACACATGAAAGTAAAGCTAGCCTCCTGCACAACATACATAATTATTAATTAATACGATCTAGTATACAAGCATAGGTTGCACCCATGAAGCGCTTATTTTTGTTAACCGAGTCTTGAGCCTTACTCGATCCCCCATACTAAGTATCGGTCAAGGAGGATATGATTATGGAAGAAACGAACACTAAGATATGAAAGTCCTATCCAAATAGATTAACATCGGGCTTTGTCAGAAAAAACATAAAAAGACCATGTGGAAAGCTTTAAAGCCCCGATGAGATAAGAGATGAACTTTGTCCTCATTTTCGGATGAAAATGGAAGCAAAGTGTCAATCACTGGACAAAGGGTGGGTTGGGTGGGCAAAAGTCTAGGCATAAGAACATAATGTTTAGAAATATCACCCACCACTTTTGGCGCAATCAAAAGTCCCGTATCGCGCTTAAGTAAATTTCATCACCGCGGTTTCGCAGGAGGACGAGGATGATGGAAAATCAAAATGAAATGACTCATTTTCAGGAGTAAAGGGGAAACATAGCTAAGCTAATTCATCCTTCAAGGAAACAGGATAACCCCTTCCGAGTCATAAGTCCCATCATTACTCAAAACCATGTTGTATGCGAGTCTCCGGACTAGAATAAATCGATCTCCTCCAAAGAAAGTCACTACCTCAACGGGATAGGAGAGGGGAGAAAGATTTCGATCACTAGGCTATCAGAAACTTCATATTTAGTTCTTCCAATGTCTATGAGATGAATAATTGTTCATACAACAATATTCTCAGACAAGACGAATTTCTTCCTCCAGGTTCAAAGTCCGATTTCAGTATCCCTATGAATTAAATACGATTTGAGTCGAGTTCACCGGAAGAACTCCTCAAGAAGAGAAATCGATCTTATGGAAATACAATAACAAAAGTATCTTTCTTAAGACAAAAGATTCTATAAGAATCAGACTCAGCATTTAAAGTGAAGCGGATTCTATCGTAGTATGAAATGGAATTCATCATCAAAAGAGGGTTCGAATAAATTTCCTTCGGAACGTCCTCATGAGAAAATGACTCGTCGTTACTAGAGGAAAAATCAACGTCAACATCAAAGAGAGGATTAGAGAAAGTTTGTAAAATAGCACAAAACGGGCACATCACACACACTTTTCGATATCCGGGAAAATCCTCAGACTCCCACTTGGGAAATGGGACAAGTTCCAACACATAGACTTTATTAATTCCGTCAGATTCCGATTCTGGAATAGTGCTAAAAGAATGCACGTCACCCCATACTTAAGAGAGTTATCGGTCTCCTTCGGTTGGTAAGAACGGGTGTGATTGCAAAAGTATACTCCCTCGTCATCATCATCATCATCGCGTTAGCAAAAAGAAAGAAATGTTGCGAAGATAAGTACTAAGATTTAGCCACCTGCTCTATTGCAGAAGCTTTTTCTATTTAATAAATTCATTACCATTCGCCATTGAAGTTTTCCTTAAGCTTATTAATCTTAATCTCAATATCAATCTTCTCATTACGATAATCCTTAAACCATGCTATATGATACTATGTGGGATCTTAAACCTTAGGATATAACATGTTCTCTATATAATCCAAGAACCATTATAAAATTCATATCACCACTTTCTTCTTATAATCATCACCTTCAAACACCATTTTCTTTACATTTTCTCCACATTTCTCATATACAACCTTTCTAGTTCATAACCATGACTAGTTCATCCAAAACAAATTTACCAAACTTCAAAAGAAAAACCGCAAGAATGAGTGTCAAGTATCCAAACTATGTCAATCTCACATCCTCAAGTGAAGAATAACCAAATGAGTGAACTCCTTCACCACCTCTTAGAAAGAAATCCCTTTCACCACCTCAAGCTCCATCAAAGACCATCTCTAGCAAAAGCACACACTACATCTCTTCATCATCACCAAGTGAGTCTCCGACACCAACCCATGTTGCACCACCACCTGAACTTCGTTTTGTCATTCCGATAAAACTTGAACCTCAAGAACTTCCGCCACCCACAAATTCCCAAATGATCCAAATGCTACAGCCAGGGATAGCTTTGGCCACCCCGGGGTCCCTCTTATCCATTCTCCACCACCACGTGTGTCTCGACCATCCTCCCCGTTTTTCCAATCCACCATCCCCAAATTGAACCATTGCCATCAACCCAACCTTTGTTTAAGAAAAATATTTTTGGGACCGATAGTTAAAGGCGTGCGGTAGCTCTCTAGAAAACGCACAAAGAAGCGAAGGAGCGGGTAAGCGCGAAACGTTTTAAAAACCTTCTTCTTTCGGGTCGAAGTTCGTCGGATCAACCCTCCTAATACCTCTCTTATAGTTTGTAATCTAAAGGTGAGCCGAATTCACAAGTGACACAACGGTTTCTTTTTGTTGTTTTTCAAAAAAAAATTGGTATTTTGATTACTTGATAAAAAGAAAATATTCACAAATGAAAGCGATAACTTCACGGGGAAGGGTCTTCAAACACTAATCTTCAAACGTAAACTTGATAATCACACACACCTCCCCGGCAGAGGCGCCAAAAATTGATTCTTAATTACTAGTATCAAAATATCAAATGATAAGAGAGAGAGTAAGTATTCCATAAGGCTTCTAAGAGATTACTTTTGACCAAAGTAAAATCCAAAACCTTCTCGTGTCGTTTCCCGACGAGGCGTGAATTGAGAATCGAGTTTAAGTTCTTGATCGCGTGATTGAATGATTCAATGATTTTTTGTTTGAATTCTATTTCTACAAATAATATGCAAAATTAACTAAAATCAAGCTAAAAACGAAAGCAATTAAAGTTAAAACACGAAAAACAATAACGGGATCAAAACCCGAGCTTTAAAAACCTAAATCTCTAAATTTAAACCCTACAAAAGCAAATTTTATTTTTAAAGGTCCTAAATGATAAAAGAAAATTTAAAAAAAAGGATTTTATTGTTTTGACTTTTATTTTATTTATTATGAATTAAAAACTAATTTAATCTAAAAAATTAATCAAAAATACTAAACTAATTTGGAAAATTCTGAAAAATTTACAGATATTACTTTAAACTATGAAGATCCTAAGAAAAATAAAAGCTGGAAAATTTGCTGAACGAATAAGCTAGTAAAAAGATAAAAAGCATTAATAAGCAAAACTGGCAAAGAAGGGTTATATATTAAATATTACAAACTATAAATGAAAAAGACCCAAAGGCGAGTGGTAGTGGAGTGTTGTGTTGAGGTGTTGTGTGAAAGGGAGAGGTCACAGGTTCGACCCTTGTGACCTCTCTTTTTTATAAAACATTTTTTTTGGTTTTCTTTTTAAAAAGCTAAAATATAAGCAAAAATAACAAACTTTAAAAAAGGAGCTTTTTACAAAACCTAAGAATAAGCTAGAAATAAGCACTTCGAAAATGACAGTTTTGGTTTTTAGGCTTTGACATAACTAGCTAAAACTATTTGGTCTTTTTAAGATTTAATAAGCTAAAGGAAAAGCAAATAACTGCAAACAAAACCTCACCTAGACCTAATAAATGACTCAAATTAAGCTAACATGAAAAGCTAACAAGCACTTAAAAAGCTAAAAGACAGCAGACCTAAAAACAGATTTAAAAGACTTTTTCCACTCTTTAAGCTCAAATTTAAGGACCATTAAGCACTCACAAAAAGCTATGAAATAAAAACAAATGAAGAATAGGACTCAAATAACAAGTATAAGCAAAATTCAAGCAGATTAGCTAATGAAATATGCAAGAAAAAGAGACATGAAACAGACAGACTACACTAACATATTTTTGGCTTTTTGAAAATTATGACAGTTTAGAAACCTAATTCTAAGACTCAAATAGCTAAATAAAAGCTAAAACTCAAAAATAAGCTACAGACTTTGACCCTAAGTACACAATTAAGCTAATCATAAGCAAACAATCCTTAAAAAAAATAAGCTAGAAAAGCAAAGATGAAAAAGGTCAGTATATGCCGATCAAAATCAATATATACTGAACCTTGTTTTTAGCCTTAAATTCAAGCTAGAAAAAGCTATTATGAAAACTTAAAAAGCTAAAACAAATCAAGCTTGATGTGCAAAGAGCTTATATTCTCAAAATCAGACCTTAAAACAAAGTGATTCTAATCTAAATTTGTTGATAAAAACTGACTTTCTAAAACCTTGAAAATGTACTTAACATATTATGACTTAGACCTACAAGACAATTGCACACTTATATAAACTACTTCCTACTGCATTCATGATCAAAAACAAGCAAGAATTTTACACCAACAAGTCACTAAAGAGAATCTAATCTACTAAGCTATTTTATCAACTATAATCCTATAGATTCAAACCAATGATATATCAGACCTTAAACTTTAGATTTATATTTTAAAAACTTATAACAACTGACTATTAGGCTAAATTTAAGATGATTAAAGTTGATTCAAAATCCAAAATGGCTCAGGCAGCACTAACAAGAATTAGTGCTGCTTGAGCCAAACACTCCTTTAAAATCTTGTTTTCCATTTTTACACTATAAAAGACTAAACTAAGCTGAAACAGATTTAGTATTAAGTAAATGAAGAACTAATAAGCATAAACTAGTAACTAATAAGCACAAATAAGCATTATAATAAGCTGAACAGATTTACGCTAAAATATGACATTTAAGGCAGATGAAAAACTTTAACAAATGAGATCTTAATCAAAAAGCAAGCAAAAGTAAGCAATAATAAGCTATATTAAGCAGTAAAAAGTAGCAATAAGAAGTAAATAAGCAAATGCAAATAATAAGCTAAAAATGAGAAAAGTGAGACTCACTTGATCCTTTGCACAAAACAAGGATGATGAATGCTCAAAAGAGCTTTTCTACAAGCTCTAGCTTGTTTAAAAACAAGCTAGTAAAACCATAAGCCCTTCCCTTTTAGGCTTATCATCCAAAAGCTTAAACCAAACTCTTTTTTTGATTTTGTATGAAACAGAAAACTTAGTTAAGCTATTGTGAAAGCTTAAATGTAGTTATTGCAGTAAGGTTTTTAGAGCTTAAAGTGCTTGTAAAAAATAACTTGGAAACGGGTATTTATGATAAAGAGATAAGGGTGAAAACAAGTTTGCATAATTAAACTTTTTTTATAAACAATTGAAACATTCATTAAACCCTTTAAAAGATTACAATGCTTGCAAATTTTAAAAATACAATATGTTAAAAGACAAGTAAGCTGTAAGTTAATTTAAAAGACAAGATCTTACACAATCCTACACTTCAATAAAAAATACTCACCTGTTACAATGAAAATCTAATCTATTTATATAAAAACTAAGGTGCAGGTTGTGTTTTTTGTGTGAGTGCTCTCCAAGCTTCAATCATAGCCCTTTAATCCATCTTTGTGCTTCTTTGATTTAATCACAGCCATTAATCATCTTGTCCAATCAATCTTCGTAAGATTGCCAAGGTGTCTTGTCTCCTTGTTGGGGGTGGGGTTTTGGTTTGGTTTTGTGCTTTGTCGTGGTGCAGAGGCAAAGGATAGGTGGACGGGTTAAAATAGTTAGTAAAATGCCGGGAATAAAGGTTTTGTTTGATTTGGGTTACTGGGGTTTAGGAGAAGGAAGGGTAACGGGGTTAAGGGTGTAGGGACTAATGGTGCAAAAGTTAGGGACTAGATATGTTAGTCCCTAAGGACTAACGGTGTAAAGGGTTTAGGGTGTATGGTTAACGGGTGTTATGGTTTAGTGGGTTTGGGCTTATAATTTGGGTCGGGTTAGTGGTTTTTGGATTAGGGCTTTTTTTATCATATAAGGTTAATAGATATGGGCTTAATGGGCTGGCCGACCTTTATTTTAAATGGTTGTGAGGGTTCTTCGCGACCCATTTAATGTTTATACCGTTCTTCGGCTTCGATCTTTCACTTTGACTTGTTGACTTTGACTTTGACTTTTCACGCTCTTTCCATTCTCGTGCTCGGTTTTGTCCTCCATGGTTTCTGTTTTGTGTTTTGTCCTTTTGTAGTGAATGATCCGGTTACTCTACACGAGTTGTTATTAATTTATAAAGCAGAACAGTCATTATTTGGATTTTTTATGTCCGTTTTTGGTCATTTGGCTCGTTTTTATAGGTAAAAGGTATGTGTATATTAAGCGACATACCATCCACCTAGGCCTCTCTCATCACACCCACCTAACTTTCTGCCTCTTAAGGCTCGCATAACACCTCACCTTCTACTCCCCGGATTTATATAGGAAAATGCTTTCTATCCCAAGATTTAGGATTTTTAATTGTTTTCTTTTCTTTTGTAGTTTAAGTGTATTAGTAATGGCTCTGTTCTCTTTATGCCAAATGTTTATGTTTGATATCCCACTTATAAGGGATTTAACCTTAATTTCTTAATTAGCTTTGGTGATGATGGATGTTCGTTTTGTGAAAATGTATAATGTGTTTCATTTGTGATTCTGTATTGTCGTGTATATTTTTCCTTGCCTACTTAACCTTTGTTTTGTGTAAGCAACTGGTAACACCTCCAAAATATAGGTCGCAGCGGAAGATAATATGTCCCGTTCGGTGTCATTAGCGTTGTTTTACTTCAAATATACCTCAATGCAGAAGACATGAGAGAATGACACTCTTCTAAATGTGTTGTTTGAAAGGTAATCTTTGTTCTGATTAGACTCCAATGCACATCAAAGATAGCCAATCATCTAATTTCACTTGAGTAAATGTTTCTTAACCAAAGATTTGCGAGTGTGTTAATGACCATTTCAACCCTATAATTGTCCACAAAAATGTCATGTATGAAAGGTTGGGACCTACAATTGTTAAAAATATGCATGATAAATTGAAAAAATATTATGAAATGTCTAGGTATGACTTGCCAAATATGTGAATTACGATTACTTAAGTTCTTGAACTGATGGTCAGACTTGGATATGTCTCACTTTATATTCAAGGTAGAATAAATGTTTATGTTCATGTAAATGTCGTTCTTTGCTCCGACATGGTATAACGTTCGTTGGCTCGGTAATGTCGACACCAGTGATAGCTAATCACCCGAACGGGGCTGGTCAGACACGTCCGAAACTAGATCTATTTTTATAACATTCGCGTCTCTACCAACTTGAAGTTACAGTCAATCCAGACGTATAGTTAATTCGATAATCATTTGCGGAAAGTCAAAGATATTGTGTTTGGGTCCAAAAATTCAATTCAAGTATGTATTATCATGAGATATGTTGTAAATGTGTATATGTATCATTCAATTTGTAAACGAGTTGTAATGTTGAACATGTAATGAGTTTGAATCAACCATGGTAAATGAAAATTTGTAAACAAGTATGTTCTCGACCCCAGAAAAATATATATGTAAATACAGGTTAAAACATTGGGCCTATAAACTCACCTCAGTTATATTATTCGATATATGAAATCCAATATGTGAAAATATTCGTCAACGTGTAGCTCAAATGCAACCTAATTAAATATAGGTCGTATAAGTATAATGTGTTTAATAAAATGCAGCATCACAAAGTTATAGCGTTACATCACCACCTAATACTCTTTGATTAATTAAAAGAATGAAACAATACTTAAATCGCATTTGTTAAATAATAACCATGTATTTGTACTTATATAATCGTATAAATGGTTCAATCGTCTTTGTAAAATAATATTTATAAAGTTAAAAACATGTATAAATATTATATCAGTGATTCTAAAATGTTTTGTAAAATTTTATAAAAAAACGAACTAACACTATTCATGTCAGGAAATAGTGCACAAGTATAAAATAGTGCGTATCTTTCTCGTTTTAACTCCGTTTAATACGTTCTTTATGTCCAAGGTTTTGAATTAAGAAAATCTATCAAAATATAGGTTATTTATAATATTTTTATTACTGGTGAACAGTAACTTTTTTCGGTTTATAAATTTATAAAACTATTTTTATATATTTAATTATCGTAATCTCGTAAAAGTCATAACTTCCTCATTTTAATTCCGTTTTTAGTGATTCTTTCGAGCCCGTTTTCGTAATTAAAAGTTCTATTTAAATAAAATATTTTCCAAATAGTTTCTGAAATGAACAGTAATTTATTTTTATAAAATTATTTTTATAAAAGCATTTATTATTGTAACTTGTAAATGGCGTAACTTCTTCGTTATAGCTCGGATTTTTGAGTTCTTTATATGCTTACGATCCTCGTGACATGTAGTATTTTAATAAAATATAAGATAAATGTTTTATTTTTCGTTTTAAAATAGAATGTTTTTGAGTTTTTGATAAAAGGTGTTTAAACTTGTTTTTATAAACTTTTTGGCATAAATGTATTACTACAAGTCCTCTACCATATTTTATACCACAAATCTTATATATTTTAAGTCCTCTATTCCATCATTTATCCGATTAATGTGTTCATGATAATCTCTATATATGTATAACTTTGTATTTAAACTTTCAACAAGTATTTTATCCATGAAGTTTATAAGTTAAACCATATTTATAATAGTGTGTTCTTTGTATTTTAAGCATTATTTCACTACAACAATACATAGGTTTGAATATCATGTATGTACACTTTATTTTGTAAGCTCATGAAAACAAAACCCTAAGTGATGATTAACAAGATAACTTAAATGCAAAATATGTAAGTAAAGTATTGAAAAGATTAAGGTTTAGAAGACCTTAGGCAAGAGTGTAGGATGATAAAGATCACTATATCAACCCTAAAGATCAAAACCCAAATGAAAACCTAATGAGAAAACCCTAACTTGATCTTGTATAAACCCTTGCTAGAATGATTACCCAAGCTTCCAAAATACTTCCAAACACCTTAGATAATACCAATGATCACTTGAATGCTTGCTAGAAAGAAAACTTATGGATTTTTCTATGTTTTTATGGTGTGCCGTGGGGTGGAGGAGAGAAACCAAGAGATAGTTTTAGTTTTCTAGTGAAAGGAGTAAGAATGAATGAAAAACTAGTATTCTACATCTTATATATATAAGGATTGGTCAAAGAAACTATTAGGAAAGCTTGGAATACTATTAGAGGGAATTAGGGAAAAGTGGTCAAGCTAGCTACAAGAATACTAGTCCTCATGTGCATGTTTTAATGAAATAAGACTAAGTAATTTGTGTGCTCCTTTTCCCTGTTCTTTGGCTGCATTTTTGGTGGTGATATAGATATGATTTTATGAAATTTTTGGGTATTGGGTATAATAATGGGTATTTGTTTGAGTATAGATAGGTATTGGTGCTTCCGGGTATGCCTAAATGCAATTTATTGCGAAACGTAAACGTTTTACGTAACCAATAAAAATAAAATACAAAAAGTTGATTATTACTTTTATAAAAATAATATAATGCTTACTTGACGTAAAATTTAATTTGTTTGGTACCCGTTTACGTTGAATGATGATTTTTAGTTTACGCAATTTAACTATACGATTGACATTAAAAGTAAACGCGTAGAAGTTTAAAATAAATAGTTAAATATTTATTGACGTAACAAGATGTGAAAAATGTGAATTGTTACAGTCTCCCCATGTTAAAAGAATTTCGTCTTGAAATTTAGTTTGAGTTGCCTTCCGAAGTGGTGTTAATGAAGAGGTGTGGGTATATTTTTTTATAGGTGAACAGTGACCCCAACGGTCATGAACAGTGACCCCAACGGTCACTCTCTCTTTTTAAATACCAAATTTTTATCCTTCATTTCTCCACACAACACTAAATCTTTCACTTAAATTTTCTCTTATCCAATCCTCAAATATGTTGCATATCATTACACTCTTAGCGGTGGCGAGCGCGATAGCACTCGGCATTTATCTTGCCTACGTCCCATACGAAGAAGATTTTCAGTATCTGGCCTTTATTCTAACGATTCTCACGCCGATCATTGTCCTAGCTACAGGCGTGGATCTACTTTGGAGGGAATAGATATTATTACTAGGAGAGGGTTGTAATAAAACTTGTATTTCCTTTATGTTCTTATGTAATCTTATTTCTAAGATAATAAACGGATGTTGTGGCAACAAATCTATTTGTTATTTTTATTTATGTCTTTCGAATATTTCGTTACCATGCTTAGTAACTCGTTTGCATTCCCCTTCTAAATTGCTTTAACTTGAGCGTTCAAGATTAGTGACGTTGGTTTAATATTTATTGTTGCGACCAAGGCTCGGCTTCTAGTGGGCTTATTCGTTCCCTTCAGCTTAACGTGTCGGTTAATTTTTTTGTCAACTTTATATAGTAAGGTGGTGTAAGAGTTTTACTTAGTTATTATGATTATTAGTTTGATTCCTCGTGATATATACTTTTTGTGAATACGCACACAAAACTTGATATAAATAGAAAATTGTTTCTTGACAAGAAGTTTTAAGGTGACTACTCTCAGCATGGGCATGGTCCTTCCTGAATTATACATAGGTGATCAAGCTATGTATATTTAAGGGTTAACGATGCGATGCTCATTTTTGTCAAAATAATGTTATAATTTCATAATATTTGTAGGAGTGGCTTATATAAATAAGTAGAGAATTAAAGTAAATTTGATGAAATTTTCACAACACGTTGATTTAATAGATAATTTGAAATCATTCGTACAACACAACGGAAATTTAAGAGAAAATACAACAAGAATTTCTTAAAGGAAATAGAGTTTAAGCATTGATATCATTCTCTATGTTGTTAAGGTATTGATTGGTTTCTCCTCCTCCTAAGGCATGCATCATTCCACGTTCTCCAGCACCTCCAGCTTGGTTTCTATGGTTTTGGTTCTTTAATTCCAGGCAATCACTCTTGTAGTGCCCTTGATTCCCACATTCATAGAAAGTGAGGTTTCTCTGATTGTTAGTAGCAGCAGGACTCCTATAACCTCGGGTCAAGTGACCAACTCTCTTGCAGTTTGCGTACTTTACAGTGCACTGGCCATTGTGATGAAACTTGTACTTGTTGCACAATGGTAGAGTTTTAGCATACTCCTTCCTTTCACCAGCCCCAGTGGTATAAGCTATAGCCACACCTTGCTTCTTGGGAGGTTGTTGTTGAGCTTGGTTGTTGTTATCAAGTTTCCTTTTGTTCTTGGCTTGACGTTCAGCAAGAGTGCTGATCTTTTTGTCCATCAGTTCAGTTGCAAATTCAATTGCATCTTGCATTGTCTTAGGCTTAGATGCCATCACACTTCCATGAATCATGTCGGACAAACCACCGACATACTTCTCAATCTCATCCGATTCTTCAAGGAACATTCTTGAACACATTAGTGACAATTCCTGAAAATGTTGGTTATAGCTTACCACATCGGTACCCTTAACCTTTAGATTCCACATATCAATCTCCAACTTCTTAATCCTGCCCCTTAGGCAGTACCTGTCGGTCATCATCTTTTTAATGTTTTCTATGGAATTGCATATGCAACATCATGAGTGACAGTCTTATCGTGGGAGTTCCACTATGTAAGAGCAATTCCTTGTAGAGTACAAGTTGCAAACTTGATTTGACATGCAACTATATAGTTGCTGATATGGAATACAATTTCCATCTTTTCGAACCACTGCATAAGACCTAAAACTCCTTGAGTACCCTTAAAGTTCAGGGGTTGACATTTGAGGAAGTCACTGTAGGTACACTCTCGAGCAACAGGCGCTTGCCTTTTACACCAGTACCCGAATCATGGCTGTCATCGCCATTCCTGCTTCTGTCTGCATCACGTTCTGCCAATGCATCAACACGTTCTGCCAATGCATCAACAACGCCTTGGGCTATCAGTGCCTTAAGCTGAGCATCGGTTATAGGGGTAGTGGTGGTGGTTGTTGTGGTGGATCTTCTCTTTGGTGCCATTATCTTCAAAATCAGAGGAGTAATAAAATTAGTCTAGTTCAAAAATTTGTCCTCCAAAGGTGGAATGTTGTGAGATAATATGTTAACGTTGTGTAAGGGTTTTTGGACCATCATGTTATTCGTAATGTCTTGAGAAATGTTCTAGTATTTATATAGATAACTCATATATAAACAAGTGTAAAATATACTTAGGAGAAGATAAGTGTATATATATAAATCATGAGTAGTAATATACGTAATGCAATATAAACGCATATATTAATCATGTAAGCATCTAGTATGACCAACTAATGCAAATAAATAGGGTATGTATGTCCCGTGAAAAACTTTTGTATAATGCAATGTTTGAAAACGGTTATAGTCCAAGTAAAAATATTTGACCAGGTTCTCTATAACCTTGGCTCTAGATACCAATCTGTAACACCCCTAAAATAGGTCGCAACGGAAATATGCCCGGGAGCGTTACTTCAATATACCAATGCACAAGACATGAGAGAACGACCTCTAAACGTGTTGTTTGAAAAGTAATATTGTATTGATTAGACTCCAATGCACATCAAGTAAGCCAATCATCTAATTCACCTGAGAAAAACATGCTTAAAACGTGTCAACATAAAGTTGGTGAGTTCATAGGTTTGTTTAAGTATAAATGTTGAACCAAAGATTTGCAGAGTGTGTATGACCATTTCAACCCCTATAATTGTCATAAAAATGTACGTATAAAAGTTGGACCACAATTGTTCAAAGTATGCATGATAATTGAAAATATCACGAAATGTCTCAAGTATGTATTGCCAAATGTGTGATTACGATTACTCTAAGTTCATGAAACTGAGGCTCAGACTTGTATGCCACATTATTCAAGGCACAGTAAATTTTCATGTTTATGTAAATGTCGTTCTTTGCTCCGACATGGTATAACGTTCGTTGGCTAGGTAATGTCGACACCAGTGATAGCTAATCACCCGAATGAGGCTGTCACACCCGAATAAATCTATTTTATAACATTCACGTCTACCAACTTATAGTTAACAGTTCAATCCACGTAAGCTAATCAGTAATCATTTGAGTAAAAGTCAAGTATGTGTTTGCGTTCAAAAATGAAATCAAGTATTGTATCTCATCGTGAGATATGTAAATGTGTATGTAAATCAATTTGTAAACGAGTTGTAAATGAACATGTAATGAGTTTGAATCAACCATGTAAATGAATTTGTAAACAAGCATGTTCTCACCCCAAAAATATATGTAAAACAAGTAAAACATGGGGCTATAAACTCACCTCAGTGAATGTAATCGATATATGAAATCAAATATGAAAATCGTCACGTGTAGCTCGAATGCAACCTAATTAAATATAGGTCGTATAAGTATAATGTGTTTAGTAAAATGCGGAATCACAAGTTATAGCGTTACATCACCACCTAATACTCTCTGATTAATTAAAAGAATGAAATAATACTTAAATCGCATTTGTTAAATAATAACCATGTATTTGTACTTATATAATCGTATAAATGGTTCAATCGTCTTTGTAAAATAATATTTATAAAGTTAAGAACATGTATACATATTATATAAGTGATTTTAAAATGTTTCGTAAAACTTTATAAAAAACAAACCAACACTATTCATGTCAGGAAATAGTACACAAGTATAAAATAGTGCGTATCTTTCTCGTTTTAACTCCGTTTAATACGATCTTTAGTTCCACGGTTTCGCATTAAGAAAATCTATTAAAATATTATATTTATAATATTTTTATTACTGATCAACAGTAACTTTTTACTGTTTATAAATTTTATAAAACTATTTTTATATATTTAATTATCGTAATCTCGTAAAAGTCATAACTTCCTCATTTTAATTTCGTTTTTAGTGATTCTTTCGAGCACGTTTTCGTAATTAAAAGTTCTATCTAAATAAAATATTTTTCCAAAAAGTTTCTGAAATGAGCAGTAATTTGTTTTTTATAAAAGCATTTATTATTGTAACTTGTAAATGGCGTAACTTCTTCGTTATAGCTCAATTTTCGAGTTCTTTATATGCTTACGATCCTCGTGACATGTTGTATTTTAATAAAATATTAAATAAATGTTTAGTTTTCATTTTAAAACCGAATGTTTTTGAGTTTTTGATAAAAAGTGTTTAAACTTGTTTTTATAAACTTTTTGGCATAAATGTATTACACAAGTCCTCTACCATATTTTTTACCACAAATATTATATATGTTAAGTCCTTTATTCTTTACGTGGCAAAGCATTATAAATTACCATTTTAGCTTTATTATTTTTAGCAAGTTTCTTTTTAAGATCATCGTTTTGTTTATCAAATGGTACAATTTCATCCTTTTTAGTTTCGGGATTATTTTGAATAGGAGGAAAATCACCATAGGTAATAACATGCCAAAGATCTAGATCTTTTGATTTCACATAAGTTTCGAATCTATTTTTCCAATAAATAAATCCATCACTTTCAAATAGTGGTGGTCTTTGCATAGATTGCCCTTCTAAATATTTTTCCGATTCCATAGATCGATTCAAGTTTTAAAATACAGTTTATTTTAAAAATCTTGTTTGACGTGGCTCCTGATACCAATTGTGGAAAACTAGAAGGGGGGTTGAATAGTTTACCGCTTTTTAAATTGATGTTATGTTTGTTTATAAAAACTTAGATTCGACTTTATGTGAATTCACAATATGCACAATATGAACAATTTAACTAATCAAGTAAGTAATGATAAGATATAAAATAAATATGCAAGATAAGAGATAAGAGATGGAAAGATCAAACCACAACACGAGGATTTATAGTGGTTCGGTAATGAAGCACCTCTTCGCCCTACTCCACTCCCCGAGCACCAAACTCGAGAGTTTTCTTCACTACGTCAACAAGCTCCCTTTAGGCGGAGAAAACCGTACACAACTTAGCTTACACCAATTTCCGACACTAAGCAAAATGTCGAGTTCTAATCCTAGCTAGAACCAATCTATCACGACTAATCACACCACTTCACGACAATTCACTACTTGGCTTCACCACACGACTTCTTCTTCACTTCACAACTTCTCTACCCTTCACAAACTTTCTATACTTTTATTTACAACTTCACTTTAACTAAACACTACCTTGATCACACCAATCAAACACTACCTACTAAGATAAACCTGATCTATCTATACTTACAATGATCCACACACTCTACTTAGTATACGCAACTACGATACACACCTTCACAATATACACAAATGACTTACAAGATATGATACAATTGCAACAAGGTTGCAAGAACACACACTAAGCTATAATACTTCTTCACTTGATGATAGAAAGTATTCTTCTCTTGCACTTAAGGATCAAAGGTTGGATCACTTATAAACAAGGCTTTATGATTAAATGATCAAAGAAAAGAAAGGAAAGTATAAACTGATTTAGAATAGAAAGAAAGTGTGTGCAAAAGGTGAGAAAAACAATAGGGAATAGTCTAGTATTTATTGGCCAACTAAGCTGGCTTTTTGTCTGGGTGGTCCTCTTAAATAGGAGCCGGTCCCCTTAATAATTAAGGGGGCCGCCCTTTATAATTAAGGGGGTTGCCCAGCCCAGACGCCCCTTTTTTGTCTTTTCTAGGGGAGGTGTTTTCTGGAACATTTCTAGCCGTTTTTAGGTATATAATTTGAATTCAAAATATTTATTTTGAATAAAACATTTCTTTTAAATCCAAAAATGTTTCGTAAATGTTATAAAAATGTATCCAAGCTTAGATCTCAAGTGCAAGAGAAGTAATACTTCCTACCATCAAGTGAAGAAGGTATTATATCTTAGTTTGTCCTTGCCACCTTGTTCAATTGTATTTATCTTGTAAATCATTTGTTGTATATTGTGAAGGTGGAATCGTAGTTGTGTAGATTAAGTAGATGTGGTGATCATTGTAATAAAGTTAATGACCGTGTTTGATCTTAAAAGTAGTGTTAAGATTGTATGTATCAAGGATAGAGTCTAGTGTGAAGTGAAGTTGTTAAGAGAAGTATAGAAAAGGTTGTGACGAGTTGTGTGGTAAAGTTTGAGTGAAGTGAAGAAAGGTGTGTAGTGAAGTGAAGTTGAGAATCGATGAGAAGTATGTTGGTTATCGTGATAGATTGGCTCTACCTAGGATTAGAACTCGATATTACGCTTAGTGTCGAAAATTGGTGTAAGCTAAGTTGTGTACAGTTTTCTCCGCCTAAAGGGAGGTTGTTGACATAGTGAAGAAAACTTTTAAGTTTGGTGCTCGGGGAGTGAAGTAGGGCGAAGAGGTGCTTCGTTACCGAACCACTATAAATCCTCGTGTTGTGGTTTGATCATTCCATCTCTTAACTCTTACATTCATACATAATTTATATCTTGTCATTATTTCATTGATTATTTAAATACTTCAATGTGCCACATTGTGAATTCACATAAAGTCGAATCTAAGTTTTATAATCAAACTAAACATAAAATTTAAAAAGCGGTAAACTATTCAACCTCTCTTCTAGTTTTCCACAATTGGTATCAAAAGCCACGTCAAACAAGAATTTAAAATCTAAAAATGTAATTTAAAACATGATCAGATCTATGGAATTGGAAAATATAAGAAGGAATCATGTCAAAGACCACCACTATTTGAAAGTGATGAATTTATTTATTGGAAAAATAGATTCGAAACTTATGTGAAATCAAAAGATCAATATCTTTGGCATGTTTTCCTCCTATTCAAAATAATCCCGAAACTAAAAAGGATAAAATTGTACAATTTGATAAACAAAATGATGATTTTAAAAAGAAACTTGCTAAAAATAATGAAGCTAAAATGGTAATTTATAATGCTTTACCCACGAAAAAGAATATAAAAGAATTTTTATGTGGAAAACCGCAATAGAAATTTTGGGATACTTATATAATCCCTCACCAGGTTAAGTAGTCCAATTAAGATAATCAAGAATAGATCCTTATTGTTTAAACAATATGAACAATTTTACGATTCCAAAAAGGAATCGATAGATTAATGCTTTTTGCTAGATTTTAATACTAGTTATTAGCTAGTCTAAAAACACTTGATGAAGGTTTTTCTAGCAAGAATTATGTTAGGAAATTTCTTAGGGCACTTCATCCTAAATGGCGTGCAAAGGTTACGGCTATTGAAGAATCAAAGGATTTAACATCTCTATCACTTGATGAACTTATTGGAAACTTAAAAGTTCATGAAGTAATAATTAAGAATGATTCCGAAATGGTCAAAGTCAAAAGAGAACAAAATAGATCTCTTGCCTTGAAAGCCAAAAAGGAATCAAGTGATGAAGATAGTTCGACTTCCGATAATGAAGACAAAGAATACGTTATGGCCGTAAAAGAATTCAAGAAATTCTTCAAAAGACGAGGAAGATTTGTAAGACAACCATGAGACGAAAGAAAGTCATTTCAAAGAAGTAGAAATGACAAAAATGGTAAAAGTGAAAGAAAATGCTTTAGATGTGGAAGATCCCGAATCACCTCGATTACGGAGAATTCCCAACGTCGGCCAAGAAAAATAAATCAAAGAAGCGTTATTGTGGAGGAGCATGGAGTGATAGTGACAAAGATGAGGCTTATAACGAAACTTGTCTTGTAGCTCAAGCATCAAAT
Source organism: Tanacetum coccineum (assembly GCA_026074375.1). Classification (NCBI taxonomy): domain Eukaryota; kingdom Viridiplantae; phylum Streptophyta; class Magnoliopsida; order Asterales; family Asteraceae; genus Tanacetum; species Tanacetum coccineum. The sequence goes on along the minus strand of BQNB010031852.1, from coordinate 20,881 downwards.
GAGATATGCTTAGGAATAAACTTAGAGCCTGACGAGTGGATTAAAGATAGTGGATGTTCAAAACATATGACGGGTAATCGAAAGTTGTTTTCTACATACAAAGCGTACAACGGAGGGAACGTCCATTTTGGAAGCAATTACGCTGTAACATCATATGGCAAAGTACGATTCTCTGACTCCCAATAATTTGAAATGTTGAGCACGTAGATAATTTAAAATATACACTTGCTTAGTGTTAGAGTCAAATATGTGATAATAAATGTAGAAGTAGTATAACATGGTTACCGAACACGATAGCAAAATAATTAAAGACCGAAAAGGTCATAGGTTAGAAAGGAATTAGAAAAAAGTACTATATAATGAAATTATGAAGAAACCGAAAGATAAGAATATGCATGAACTATAAACAAAACTCCACCTTATGCATGGAGATTAGGTCACGCAAATATGCAATTAATTCAATCATTGGCTTCTAAGGAATTAGTTAGAAATCTACCTAAGATTAAATTTGATCAAAATTTTTGTGACGCTTGCAAAATTGGAAAGCAAACTCACGCGAGTCACAAAGCCAAAAATATAGTGTCAACAACTAGATGCTTATAATTATTACACATGGAATTATTGCACCATCTACCGTACGAAGTTATGGAGGAAATCATTACATCTTAGTAATTATAGATGACTATCATGGATTATATTTTTAGGAAATAAAACCGAAGCATTCGAAGAAATCGAAATATTTAGTAAAATGATTCAAAATAAATTAGGATGTTCTATAGTGTCAATTAGAACGGATCATGAAGGAATTTTGTAATGAAGTACAATCCAGAAACAATTGTGAATTAAATGGATTTCTCATCAAATTTCTCCGCTCCTCAACACTCACAATCAAATGGGGAAGAAGAAAAGAAAAATCGCACTCTACAAGAAATAAGTAGAACCATGTTAAATGAACAATATATTCCATAAAAAGTTTGGTGTAATGCTGTCGGTACGTCAACGTATATAATTAATAGAATTTCCATTAGGCGTATTTTTGGAAAAACCCCATACGAATTATTAAGAGGTAGAAAATCAAACCTTAACTATTTCAAAGTTTTTGAGAAGCAAATGCTAACATACTGAATACAAAAGATTACCTCACCAGATTCACCCAAAGTCGTACGAATGTTTTTTTCAGGATATTCACAATAGATAAAGCTTACATAATTCTTATAAACAAACAATGAAATCGAAGAATCCATAAATGTAGGACATTTCAATGAAACTCCCCCCCCACCTAAAACGTTCATCATTGGAAGATTATGATTTTTAGTCGAATAAAAGCTATTGAGGTTAATAAAACAAAAACCTTAGGAAATGATCTCGAAGATAAATCTCTAGAAAATAATGAAATCATAAACATAAAAGAATCTAAAAGTCATCCCCTAGATAATGTTATTGGTAATCTAAATCAAAGAACTCTTAGATCACAAGCTCAAGACAAAAGTAATTTCTTTTGTTTTCTTTCAACAATAGAACCCAAAAATATAAATGAAGCTTTAAAAGATGAAAGTTGGGTAATGGCCATGCAAGAAGAACTAAACCAATTTATATCAAATGATGTTTGGGAATTAGTCCCTAATCCTATGAATATGACCATTATTGGAACCAAATGGGTGTATAGAAATAAGATCGACGAAAATGGCATTGTAACTAGAAATAAAGCTAGGCTAGTCGCCCAAGGTTATAATCAACAAGAAGGAATTAATTATGATGAAACTTATGCACCCGTAGCTAGAATAAATACCTATGAAAAGAATATTATTACATATGCAGGCGCATTATACTTTAAATTATTTCAAATAGGATGTAAAGAGTTGCATTTCCTAACGTTAATTAGCAATTGAAGAGGGAAGGTACGTGGCACAACCTCCGGGATTCATTGACTTCGCAAAACCTAATCATGTTTATAGACTCAAGAAAGCACTTTATGGACTTAACAAGCTCCTAAAGCTTGGTACGATAGATTAAAAGCCTTTCTTATTAAACATGATTACACCATGGGAATCGTAGATAACATTCCTCCTTACTAAAAGAAAGATCCAATCTCAATCCATTGTCACAAATATAGTCGATGACATTATATTTCGAATCAACTTGTCAAGAATGTGTGATGATTTTGCCAAGATCATGCACGACCATCAACTCGATTTCAAGCGACAACAACATGCCAGTCACCCCAACACAACGCAATGTCTCGTCGGAGCCCTAAATTTTTCTAGGAACACGAAATAAAACAATTAAGAAGATGGTATATTTTTTTACCAACTCAAAATACCACTCAAACAACGAAAATGCGCCGCTAACAAAACTCTTCTGGCACACCTTCTCTCACCCCACCCGCAACGACCTATAAGACAAGAAAACTCACTATGTCTACGGAAACAAAATCTCATGAAAGACGAAGAAGGTGAGGTCCGTAGATAATACCAAGTACTACACAGCGCGCGGAACACTGCCATACCGACGCCTCCAAGCGCATCTCACACCACATACTTAAAACCAGGCAGTACGCCGCCGACTACACACACACCCTATCCCACATCACCGACTCTCTTTAGTGTTGCCATTTGATGCACGCTTCCCAAGATGAACCCAAAACCTCTCACTCTTTGGACGCAGTTAACGTATCTTTCAGATACTTAAAGGCACAACGCACGATTACGGATTATGGTAACCAAAGGGGTCACGGCATAGAAACTATAGTAATATGCCGTACTCTGAAATCAAGCGCGAGATTAAGTGGAAGAAAAACTAACTAGTGGTATTTGCACGTTTATGGATGTTGTTTAACAACTTTGGTTATCTGAAGAAGAAACCCGCTCTTGCTACTTCCACTACCTTGAAGCCGAAAATGTAACGCAGAAAGGCATGTCAACAAGCACTCCCACACATAGGCTACTCGAAAACAAGCCTCTTCGTAGACATATGATTATTAGGTTAGATGACAACCCCCCTATTCCACCCACACCCCTCGATCGTCGCACACTAAACAAATGGGACTATAGACTTAAGTAGGGAATCTCGTACACACTCTCTACAAAACACATGAAATTCGTACCAACCATATTCCTTCGAAAAAATGTTCAAAAAGAAAATATTTCCATAGAAAAGGTTTCATCGGAAGATAACATTGCCGATATCCTAACTAAACCCCTCAAACGTGAGCCTTTTAATTACTTACGTCTAGGTCTAGGAATATAAACAAATTGATTTAAACTCTCTAATATGTATCATTACTATAAAAGATTGATGATGTAATTAAGAGTAACAAGAATAATTAATCTACAAACAAAATTAAAATGTCAAATCAAAAAATTCGGAAAAAATATTCAGTCAGATGGACGGCCCCCTTCAATACCTTAACGTGCCGGTCCCTCTAAAATTAAGGGCGGCCATACAATTAAGGGGACCGACCATCTGACAGTAATTTTTTTTCTGAGTCTAGAATTCTATTTTGCACAAAATCACAAATTGGGAACTTTTCAAAAGGATAACTTATATACAAAATTATGTAACCTTGATTTAGTCAAGGCTTAAGATTTTTTACTTAACATATGTATATGTAATTCCCAATAAACTTTAACAAAATTCTTCTCACGACTAGGAGTACATGAAAAATTTATTTTCATACATTGTAGATATATGCTAAAAATATTTTTCAAATCATGCATAATGATCTCGCATTTGTTGCCAAAATATATAATCTAATATATATTTTGATAATCTTGATTGAGCAACATTAAATCGAGGAGCACTTGGATTATTTCTTAGGTTTTCTTTTCTTAGAGTCGAAATAATAATTACTCCACATTTGTTACATATAGGCACACACTAGGGTTATAAATGTAAACACAAGTCTCACTTAAATATGTTTACAACATATAGTATTTGTTTAAGAAATCTTAAGAGCATTACAACTATTAGGAGTATTAAAACTATTTGTATAATATGGTTTCTCTTGAAGGTAGGGCTGTAAACGAACCGGTCGAACACGAACGAAGCCTTGTTCATGTTCGTTCATTTAATTTTAACCGGACAAATAAACGAACACGAACGCTTAAACGGACGAATTTTCTTGTTCATGTTCGTTTATTAAGAAAATGAGTTGTTCGTGTTCGTTTATGTTCGTTCATTAAGAAACTAAACGAACCTTAAACGAACATAAACGATCGAACATAAATAAACGTAGAAAAAACATTAAATTATCAAATTATGCATAATATTTTGTTTTGTAAGTGTTATTTTGTTTAAACATACTACTTTTAAAAGTATACAATCAAAAGATATCATATACGAACATAACAAATAAATGAACATAAACGAACGTTAATGAATGCATAATTGGACGTTCACGAACATAAATGAACAGATGAAACTTTTGTTCATGTTCGTTCATTTAACTAAACGAACCTAAAATAATGTTCATGTTCGTTCATTTAATAAATAAACGAACATAAACGAACTTTTTACCGGACGGTTCATGAAATGTTCACTAAACGTTCAGTTCGTTTACAGCCCTACTTGAAGGTTTTATTTTACCTTCTTGCATGCTTGTCTACATGTTCTTACTTGCTAAATGCCTTTAGTCTTGATCATGTATAAAACAAAATTAGGACTTTGCTTGCCTATTTTCTTGTTTGCTAAATGATTGTAGTCTTAGTTGCCATAAAAACTAGGACTTGCTGCAAAATGGCCATAAAACAGTCCACCTTTTTACCATTTCCTAAAACAAAACAAAAACCTAGACTTTTTGGACTTTCCAGGTGGCGGCCCCCTTAAATCAAATGGGTGGTCCCCTTAAAATTAAAGGGGTATACTATGTAATTAAGGGCACCGGCCACCTGAAGTACGTATTTTATTGTTTCTTTCTGCTTTTTGACCCTCTTTCATCTATACTTAGCTATAATTTCCTTGAACTCACCAACATCCTTTAAATTCACTTTTAATCAATGTCCATCCTTCCTTAATTACACCATTATCCTAGTATAAATTAACCCTCATCCTCAACACATTTTCCATACTCATCTTGTCTTCTCCAATGTCTTCCCCTCACAAACCTTTACCTAAACCTTTAAGGGTTGCAAAATATCCGGTAAGCCCATTTGGAGAAAGAAGTTAACTCTGTAAACATCAATGTGGATGATGTTTAACTTACCCACTCAAAGTACCAAACCACATTTCTCCGCCTCAATCAACCATCTCAAGAGAACTCTCCTACCACTCAAACAAACCATGGTTCTCTACAATCCCACTCACTTCCTCTTAGTAATTCTTGCAACACTAATGTTGGATACACTCCCTCTCTACCACAAGACATAAATCAAACTCAACTCACACAACCTCCATTCCCTCACTCACTCATCAATCCACAATTTGCTAAAAAAGCCTTCATGCTCAATCTTCCCTCCATCACCTCAAGGGTGCGACAAATACACTCAACCCACTTCCTACACATCACCTATTAAAAGAAATACTCATTGAATATCGATTAGAATACCAACTTTAAGACTTATCAAATCTCCTAGCCATGCACCTCTCACAACTTAACACTCCCTCATCACCTTATTCTCCAAACTTACCTCACACCCTTAACTTGGATCAAGTTGAACAACATGTTGGCTATTGTCCTTGTTGCATCTTTACCCAAAAACAATTCCTAACCCTAAGTGAAGATATCAATTGGATTGCATTTCTTCTTACTCGACCACAACCACCACCTCAAGTTCACCGAGACTATCCTCCAACAACCACCTCTGCTCCAAACTCTCCACCAACAACCAACTAAGCATGATACATGCCGACTTTCTCTCGATTTCAAATAGATGACCAACCCTATCCTTTTGCAAGCAAGTCTAATGATTTCCTATGTCAATCTAGAAATATTAGGACCTTTGTAGTTTAAATTTTATGTATGTTGCTTTAATATGCTTCAAGCATATTATTTAAATTTGATGTATGCATGATTGTGTCTTATATACAATTTCTATGTTTAATGAATGATCTTTGGTATTATGCTTTAAAGTGTCATTTTTTTCTTGTATTTTTACTTTGTTTTCTATATGTTAGAAACATTAGTGTTGTTCCTCTAACTTGTTTTTGTAGCAAAGTTACCATAGCTCGATTCCTTGGCACCCTCGAACGAAAGGGAGTACACATTAAGGGGGAGCACTTATTCCGTCAGTTTGATTAACATTCATTGACGAAGCCTTTTTGATTCTACAAAAAGGGAGAGAAATGGAAATAAAACTCACTAAATACTTGTTTAAAATAATTTTACATTTAATGAGTTTAAATTTTGCAATCATCAAAAAGGGGGAGATTGTTGATAGAAATAATGCTAACACACCATTTCTTCAATTCTTTGTTGATCTCTCTACTTTTTGATAATCACAAAATCTAAAAACGATTAATGAAAAATTAAATTATAAACAAAGTAATTATAGTAAATTTTCATTGAAAAATTAAACACTTAAAGGTATGAAAAACAATGCATAATGTATATTATGATCAAAGGAATATTTTATTTTCAACTCACATTTTTTATAAAAATGTCACAAACATTTTTATATCTTTTACAAAACATTTTAGATTTAAAAGAAATGTTTTTTTCAAATAATTATTTGCATTCAAATTTTCTACCCAAAACGGCTAGAAATGTTCCAGAAAACACCTCCTCCAGAAAAGACAAAAAAGGGAGCGTCAAGGCTGGGCGGCCCCCTTAATATAAAGGGCGGCCCCCTTTAATTATAAGGGGATCGTCACCCATTTAAGGGGACCGCCCAGACAAAAATCCAGCTCAGCTGGCCTATAAATACTGGACTATTCCCCACTGATTTTCTCACCTTTTGCACACACTTTCTTTCTGTTCTAAATTAGTTTATACTCTCCTTTCATTCCTTTGATCATTTAATCATAAAGCTTTGTTTCCAAGTGATCCAAGCTTTGATCCTTAAGTGCAAGAGAAAGAATACTTCCTTATCATCAAGTAAAAGTATTAGAGCTTAGTGTGTGTCACTGGCACCTTGTTGCAGTTGGTATTATATCTAGTAAAATACAATTTGTGTATATGGTAAAGTTGTGTATCAATAGTTGTGTATATAAAGTAGATTGTTGGTGATCATTTGTACGTATACCCTCTTCCCACCCACGATTCGGAGTAGAACTTTAGAAGTACGTGTTGATTGATGTGATCAAGATAGTTCTCGTTAAGTAGAAGTTGTGAAGAAAGTATCAGAAAGGGTTGTGACGACGTGTAGTGGAGAAAGTTGTGAAAGTGCCGATGACGAAAGGTGTGATAGTGAAGTGAAAGTGTGAATCGTTTGTGAAGTAGAGTGTGTTATCGTGATAGTTTGGTTCTAGCTAGGATTAGAACACGACATTTGCTTTGTGCACGCGAAACACTGGCTGTAAGCCCAACAGTCTCGCGTCCCGAGTCTACCGTCGTTTTCTCTCACTGCCCACAATCCCCACGATCTGTTCGCGCACAAACCCGCTTAAACGAACCCAACACTCTCGAGTTGGGTGCTCTGTGTAGTGGAGTAGGCGCAAAGGGTGCTTCGTTAGCCAGAAACCCCTGTAAATCCTTTTATGTTGGTAGTTTGATTTTCCATCTCTTTATCTCCTATCTTTCATATGTAATTTTATATCTTTCATTATTTAAGTTGATTAGTTAAAATTCTTCATATTGTAGCATCATTGTGAAATCACATAAAGTTGAATCTAATTTTTATAATCAACAAACCACAAACACAATTTCTCACAACACACTGTAAACCTAACACCCCCTTCTAGTTTTCCACAGAGTTTATAGCCTCGCATTTAAATATTTTGATTGTTTTTAAACCCGCGAGGGGGATACATGTTTGTTTTATAAAATCAAACACATAAGATTTTATGGTATGCTAGCCCCTCATTACGATATTGTTTTTCGCATAAGTAGATCTGATTGTCGAAGTCCCTTATTTCATGAACCATTAATCGCCTTGAAGGGGTGAACGCTAATGCATTAAATAGATCTATTGGGTTTGACAACCCTGTCCGGGGTTGAATCCTTGTGACCCCACCCGTTAAAATGACATATTTGATATTAGACAGAAAGGTATAATGACAATAATACCTTGTTTGGGGCACCTTTTAGCATATGAAATACCATATGTTTTGTTAACGTTCGGTGTCATGAGCTTATTGCGTAAAAGAAAAGAAGTTGCTATAACAATTGCATTCGTTAGCTCTTAGCTTTCTTTCCCGAAGACAAATTCTGAGTTTAATGATTAATACTATTAATTAATTTAAACTCTAGAAATTTCACTCAACATTTGTTGTTGACGTTTATTTACAAACATGTTTAACCTAGGATAACCAAGTAATGAAGGCAACGCTAGGCTAGAGTGTCATGCGTATGATGGATTTTTGGTGAAAGCCAACTTTTGTGTACCTTGTCTTTCAAAAACAAATCGTCTTAAGTTGCCCTAAAACAATGTCTTTAATCCTCTAGAACAACTAGTCTTATCAAATGTTATAATGGTTAGAGGTTGCAATCAGTGGGGACTATATAGCGCGTAAGAACCTGATTAATAATGGCTCACCCATTTTGTAAATTTTCATTTGGGATCCGTTTTCTATTATCTTGGTAAATGTGCTATTTTAGTAACGCCCAATTGCTAAATTCCGCTAACGCAATCCAATGTCCTATTGGATGGGGGTGCTATAAGTGGCTACTCAGAGCCTAAGGTATATAGAACTAAGGTTCGAGTCTTTTGAAAACCTAAACTATAACGCTTCTACACGCACGCCGAGACTCCTTCATTGCCATTGTTACATATAGAAAGAAAAGGTATATTTCGTGAAATGTGTTTAAAGTATAAATTGTCTGTTATAGGAGTAATTTAAAGCAAGTAGTATGCCAAATTTTGTCCATTTATGCAAGTGTTGATGCACTAGAAAATTCAAAGTGATTATATGATAACTATCATTATATATGGTTTAAAATTAATTGGAGGTATATACAGAACCAGAATGTCACTCATTGTGAATATTTTACTTGGTTTGCTTTTATGCTCAATTGTCAAATTTGGATAATAGTTCCAATAAGAATAAGAACTGATACGCTATTAAGTAAGTATTATATGATATTTTTCTAGATTATCATGGTGAACGAAATTCCTCCCGATCATGTGGATGATGTACCAAATGTGTGTAACAAAGAGGGTGGGAAGGGGATAATATACAAAAAAATTATTTTAAGAAGAATATAAAATGATGATGTTAATGTTATTCCCTGAACCTGATTCTTAGTGGAGATGAAAGACAGGACCCAAAAGAAGACGAATTTGAGGAAGAGGAAGAACCTCAAGAAGAAGAAGATGATATGGAAGTCGACATCGAGGAAGATGAGAATGAGCCAGAGTTGACATATCCTTATGAAGAGGTGGATCCTCTTAACCCTCTGCCGCCTGCTTCTAAGTCGGAACCTGAGGATGTGATTGAGGTTGAGAACACGATTAAGCACGAGGATGAGACTGTTCCTGCTAGTATCCATGAGGTAGGTGAGTCGTCTACTACCCCTTTCCTTCGAGAGGACAATGATGGTCTATTGCCTGGTCTCATGAGGAGGGACATTAACTCTCTTTTTGGTCGAATGGCTTCTCTTTCAAGACGACTGTGTGGACGCGAGATGGCGCATGCATTGGTCGAGAAGAAGGGAAAAGCAAAGGACGAGTATTATGGTAAGTTGATTTTGGATTTGGGTAATGAAGTGCGTTCTAGTGTGGAGCAAAAAATGGCCGCAATGGAAAAGCTGGTTGAAAAGCTTGGTAATGCTGAAGACAAAGTTGAGTGTAAGAAATTAAAGAAGGAACTTGAAGAAGCTAGGTTTAGCAACACATTCCTTCGTATGTAGAACGAACGAGTTGAGAGAGATCTCTATTGGACTAGAGTTCAAGCTCATGAGTTCTATCAAGAGATGATTCATAGAGGATTTTTATTTGAAGAAAGACCGAATGAAGCTATCGATGTTCTGATTAGAGATGAGAAGAGTCCATCATTTGAGCCGCGAAGATCTCCTCGTGATTCTTAGTAGTTTACTTTCAATTGTGGCATCTTTATTGTGTAATCACTAAACTGAATCCTCAGTTAGTAGAATTAGTGCTATTGGTTGTAACGATTTGTATCATTTCATAAAGCAATGCAACTATGTATTGACTCTTTTATGATGAAAAATGAATGACTATCTTTTGATTACAACTTGATGTTGTGTGACTGTTGTTATAATTGATTTGTCATTATACCATGTTATGAGTATATCATGTTATGAATGCTTATCAGATTGTTTTCTGTGTGACGTGATAGAATCATGCCTCCAAAGTCTGCACCTTTGGCTCAAGTTGCTATTCGTTGAATGATCAAGGAAAGTGTTGATGTCGCTATTGCTACTGAGCGGGAAAGGAAAGCAAATGTCAGAAATGATGCTAGTAGATCTAGGCCAGTTAGAGGTCAAGATACTACACCTGCTGTTCGTGAGAGCACTTTTGCCGGGTTTATGAAGTGCAATCCTACTGTCTTACGTAGTGTTGAAGGAGCTGTCGAATTGAGAAGATGGTTTGAGAAAACTGAGAGTATTTTCAAGATCAGTGAATGTGTAGAGGGTAAGAAGGTGAAGTTTGCTGCTGCTACACTGGAAGGACCATCTTTGACTTGGTGGAAAACTAAGATTGCAGCCATGGGTTTGGAGACTGTGAACCAAATGCCTTGGACTGAGATGAAGCAACTGATGACTGTGGAATTTTGTCTGATAGAATAAGTTCACAGAATGGAGCATGAACTATGGAACTTGAAGGTCAAAGAGTATGATGTTTGATAAGTGCTTAATTACACATATCTTTTACCTCTAAAAACGAGCTTAAATGACCAAAAACAGACAAAAACTGCCAAATATATGTTTGTTTTGCATTTGTATTGTGCAGGAAGTGGATATCAACAAAAAGACAGAAAACCAAGCCAAAATGACAAAACTGAGCATGGAATGGAAAAGACTATGCAAAATCAAGGCCAATAAGTCATAATAAATGTCTCAAGGAAACAGAAATTTACAGGTCAATACATGTGAATGATTATCAGCAAGTCAAAACCTGGAAAAATTCTAATTTAAAAACATTCTAATACTATTAAACCTGGAACTGAAGAATACTATTGGATGCAATCTTAACCCATCTGATGGGCCGGGAAAGCCCAATAGTATAACTATGAAGACTGTGAAGCCCAAATGGGCCCTCAATCAATTTCAACAGCCCATTTGTGTGCAATTGACAAAGACTGTGAAGACTTTGAAGGCCCAATCCTAGCCCAGTTACAGCCAATCTCAGCCATTGTACACACCATTTTTTTTACCATGTTTTTAGTTTAAATTTAATTTCAAGTCTTTCTTTTAAGCATTTAGTGTAACTCAGTTCATTTTAAAGTTTTATGTTGTAATATCTTCAGTTTTAATAAAAGTTAAGAGTTTTTGTGATATAGCCATTGTCAAGAATTTAAAATCTTATTTAAGCCTTTTTAATCTGTGTAGACTTATGTAAAAACGTGTAAAAGTTGTTAAGCTCAGCTTATAAACTTGTTTTACCCTTTTATTTCTTTTAAAAAGCTAAAAAGAAGCAAAATTTATACTTAAGGGGGTGTTTGGTTTAGACCCCAAAATGGGTCATATGAATTTTGCCATGGGTTGTCACACTCAGCAACTTGGCTGAGTGTGTGGGGTTTAATTAGACCATTTAAAACACAACTTTTATGAGTTTTTTTAAAAATTAAGTTTTTTATGCCCTTTTGTATTCTGTCAAATTTTCAATAAGCCAAATCAAGCTTAAGTGCTCCAGCTGCTTATGCAGCTTAAGCACATTGTTTTTGTGCTTGTTATTGTTGTTTCTAGCCACTTTAACCAACACCTTGTTCTGTCTTTTAACCTCACCAAGTGAAAGTCAAAGCACCCATAAGTCATTTCTTTGAAAACAAGTACTTTAAGCCCCAAAAAATCAGAAGAGGTTTAAAGTCCTCATTTATAAACCAAACTTTGAAAATAAGCTCATTTGCCACCATTGTTTATCTGTTTGGATTTTGTTTTGGCTAAAAAGCTCATAAGAGCTTATTGCATAAGCCAAAAAAGCCTTTAAGCTCACTGTTGCATTTCCCCTGGTGCTGAGCACCATAATTCAGCCCCACTTTTCTAGCTTATTTAATACTAAAGCCTCCATAGGATTTTATCCCTGCATTTTTATTTACTAGCTTATTAGTTCGACTTATATAAGTCACCAAAACTCCACTCTATTATAGTTATCTCCCATATTTTTCCTGGAGTTCCTAAGCTTTAAAAATCCGTCAGAGGCTATCTTAATTTTTTTTCTTTTTCTTTGTAAAGTTTCCCTTTTTCTGGTTTTTTTAATAATAAAAATGTGTTCATTACCCCTAGCTTACTTTAGTCCACCCTTTCCAAGCTTTACCTCCTTTAGCCCGGACCTATGTTTCTAGATAGAAACCTTAGCTTATTTTCGGACTCCACCCCCTTCTCCCTTATTAACTGTTTCCCATAAGTTTTAGCTTATTTTGTTGGTTAAATCCCAAAAAGAAAGAAAATTAAGCTCATAAGCTTAATAAGCTTTTGCAGCCCCCCAAAAGCTCCTTTTCTAGCTTATTAGTTACTTCAAGCATAAGTGCTTTTACAAAAAAAGAACTCCAACACTAAGCCATTCTTCAGTTTGCTTATTTGAATTTTGTTAAAATTAAGCACTTTGTTTGGACCCTTTTTGTAATCGGGGTCCACTTCAGGGACTGTTTGTGTAATTTTGTCTTTTACAGTTATAATTGTTAGTCCCCACTGTTAGTATGCCTTTGCCCCGTTAGTCCTTGCTGTCCTTTCACTGTTAGTCCCTATAGTTAACTTTTGTTAGTTTATTTAATTTAATTAATATAAATTAGGTTTAATTTTAATTAGTTTAATTACTTTTAATTTATTCAGTAAAATTTGGGCATTTTTATATTTTTAGAATTGTTAACTTTTTCTTTATTTAATTTTATTTTTTCAGAATTTTTATAACTTTTATTTTTTGTCTTTTTCTATTTTCTTAGTTTTAATTAGTTATTAATCTTTATAAATTCATAAAAAATCCAAAAATTAATAAAAAAATATTTTTCTTTTTTATAAAATTTTCTTTTGTCATTTAGTGTCTAGGAAAAATATAAAATTTAGTGTAGGCTTAATTTTTCTTAAATTTCAGTCTTAGACCCGTTTTACCGGGTGCGTTTTACCGTTTCTTTTCGTTTTACATTCAAACGACCTCCGTTTTAGTTCTAGTTTTCTTTATTTTTCAAATTAACTTAATTGATTTAATTTTAATTTTTAAATTTAATTTAGCATTTATTTTCTTAATTATTTAGTATTTAAGTTTCCCGATACTGATTTCTGTTCCCCGTATTTTAGTGTAGATTTAGTTTTAGACTTTCCCTATAACTTATTTTGTTTCCGTAGTTTTTTAAGATCCCCATTTCCTATATTGTTTCCGTAAATTAAATTAGGTTTTATTTAATTAATTTTAGTGAGTTATAATTATATCAGTGTTTTCATCATATCTAAATATTCTCCATCTTTTTTTTTTTTATAATTCAATTTCTCATCAAAACCAAGGATTACTTTCAATTGCAGCCTCGTTGGGACATACGACCCTGGGGAATATCTCTTCCGGAATCTTTTTATCATTTGATTCTTATCTTGTGTATTTTTCATCCTTTTGTGGAATTTGACTTTTGCCTTAGGTCAAGGGCATTCGGTTAGGATCTGTATTAGGGTTTGATAAATAATGTGTGTGATATAATGCGAATCAATTTTTGTGGCACTGTCGTTGCCGGGGAGGCATTTGCTACGATTTTTATCCGGACTTTGATATGAACTTGTCTTATTTGTTAATATTATCATATTAAATAAAGAAAAAAAAAAAAAAAAAGCTCAAAAATATTTTTCTTACTTTTTATTAGTAAAATATATACAAAAATTAAAAAAAACAAAAAAAAAAATTTGTCCATAAAAATTAAAATTCCACTAATTGGTATAAAATACCGAAATTATATATATTCTCCACTGAGGTATTATCTTAATATGTTCGTGGAACTAACTGAAGTTACCAATTAACCAAAGATTTAAAACTTGCCTTCTGTGTCACTTACGATATACGGCTCACCTCATTCTGATTGACAAGCTATAAAGTGGGTATAAGGCAGGGGTTGTTCCTTAGGAAAACTACGGAACCGAAAGGAGAAATAAGCCTTCGCGCTATTCCTACTCCTCGCTTTTTTTATTTATACCTGTGCGTTTTTTCATTCTGAGAGCTACCGTGAAGTAAGATTTGAAGTAAGATTGATTATCAGGTTTAAGTTTGGTTCTATCTGATTTGTCCAATTGTTGCGAAATTGTTGTTAATAAATTCAAAAAAAAAAACCAAACAAAAATCATCTTCTTTTTCTTCATAATCAGTTAATTCTTTCCTTATCCCTCTATCTATTTAATTCTTATGGACATCATTTCGATTATGCCTTAAAGCGATTAAAGCATGTTGTCTTGTGGAAATTTGCACACTTCAGCTTTTGTTGTTCAAAAAGAGAAACTCAAAACAAGATTCTTGTTCCAATGCCGAATCGTTCTCAACAACTCATTAAGATTGAGAATTGTTTCGATTGTGGAGACCTGATGCATTGGTCTTAATTGTCTAGAATGTGACAATGTTGGACACGAAAGATATTGGAGAAAGCTTTTCAAAAATTTCAAAAATACTTCCAAAGTAATCCAATGACAATTCCAACGTTGTTAATGCTCCTAGAAGAGACATTCGTTGTCAAACAATACACCAGTGTCAATCCTCACCAAAAATCTCCACTATCGCCAACAAGTTGTTGTTGCGAGTGTGGTGATTCCGTATACGAATGGCATCTTTTGTATCAACGATGCCACTTGTAAAGCTTGTGGGAAAGGTGCTCATATTGGTTATAATTGTCCACCGAAAACTCCGATTATCTCTAATCCGGAACCAACCAAACAAACTGTTGATAAGATCCCACAAGCTCGAAAAAGTGTGCAAATACCAAAGATTTTTGGTCAATGCCAAAAATGTGGTTGCAATGAATATGATGGAGTTTGTTTTTATTGTAAGATTCGGAGTGAAACACCAAATGTTTTAACTCCGTATAATCTAATTAACACTCCCGATTATTCAAAACCATTCTCCAAACCCCCGACTCTTTCTTATGAGATTTTGGAAACAATGTTCATTATGGTTACGCTGTTCCACCCCAAGTTCCGTTTATCCAATCGGAACTGTGTTACAATCAAGACTTTAATTTCTCACAAAATCCTCAAAGTCTTCAACAACAATTCCTTTGTTGTAACTATTGTGGAGGTCCTCATGAGACTTTTCAGTGTCAACAAATGAATGAAGACTATTATCATGAGCAAAATCCTTGCTATGATTCTAATTCTTT
The DNA here is from genome assembly GCA_026074375.1 of Tanacetum coccineum. Taxonomy (NCBI): domain Eukaryota; kingdom Viridiplantae; phylum Streptophyta; class Magnoliopsida; order Asterales; family Asteraceae; genus Tanacetum; species Tanacetum coccineum. The sequence goes on along the minus strand of BQNB010031852.1, from coordinate 5,326 downwards.
CGGTTTTGACCAATTTCAACTCCGCAATATACCGTCTATCATCAGATCTTAAATTCTCAAAATGAGCTTTTTCAATTCTCAAATATGTGCAAATTCAATTCTGGATTTGAGCATCTAAATACTCAAATGACAACTCTTGCATGATTTGATTGCTCAAGCGCTATGCAAAAGAAGAGAAGAAGAAGGAATTGCAGAAAGAGCAAGCGGACTCCTCTTTAAAAGAGATCGCTATTGGACAGATTCCTTTGTAGTGATGATGATGAACAATGGACTATACCATTGCAATCACAACCCGTTTTATCAATTCCGAGGAGCCCGTAAACTCTACTAATTATGGGAGAATGAGCATCTTACACAATTTCGGCAACGAATTCAGACGAATTCATAAAGTATAGTTGTGAAATCCTTTGTCCTAATCCCAAGTGCAGTCCAAAGGTGGTTCCACAAAGTGTGTGATGTGCTTTTTCTGACAAATTCTCCGCATCGTGACATTTCAAACAGATCATCTGAGGATTCTCTGATTCGAAACGTTGATTCTACTTCGACTGATGAAGATTCCTTCTCTAGTAACGATGTGTCGAAGTATGTTGATGCATCACCTCCCCAATTGTGAAGCCAGTTAGCTCGAAGGTGATGGAGATTGTTATTCCAGAAGTTGGAAGGATTGAGGATGACATTCTTTTAATCAAAGACGTTACCCTTCGTGAAAAATTGTTGAATGTCAATCGTCTTGTTGCTAAAATCAAAGCATTAAAAGAATAAACTCCGTTCCATCTTCGTTTTGTGACCAAGGTCTACTCCACTTTACCTAACCTTTTCTTGGAGTGAGACTAACACCTTTGATAATTTCTTTGCATCCGAATCGGAAACTTTCGCTTTAATTTGGAAGAGCCTAGTAGTGGCATTGTCCCACTACTCTCCTTCAGAATTTATCCCTTTACTGATTATTGATGCTTTCTCAAAACTGATCACATTGAAGAGCACTAGTAAGTGGCACAGTACCACTACTTATTATGATTCTTCTTTTTCTAATTGATTTCGTTCATCTTTGATCTTCGTTCAATTCATTCATCCTTCCAATAGGAGTGATTATCATGAAGGAGTTCGCGATGAACTCGCTCAATTCTATTCGCAACCAGAGTTGATTGTTTCTTTAAGATGGCCCCGAGCTGCGGCAATTTCACAATGGATGTGGTGGGAAATATTTTCAAACAGAGAACCAAGAGTTCATGTGCTTAATGTTTTGCCCTCCATTGAGTTAGATTTCTTTACCTTATAGTGAATCCATTTTCGCTTATGTTGTATGGATCTTTCTCCACATTTCTTTTCATTCCCGATATTCCTACTTATCTCTCTCCTGGTGGGGATGAAGACACCATATTTGATCCGGCATTTCAAAAGTATCATTCTTCTAAGCAGGATGTATTCTCGGAGTGGAACTTTTCATGAAATTCAATATTATCGTAGTCATTGAATAAAAGTAACGATGATGATTTTAATTTCACCTTTTTCTCAGGATCCATAATCCTTGTGATGGGTCAAGCATCGCGACCCTAAACATATCGCTTCTGGGAGGCACCCAATGCTAATCATAGCATTACGTTAGTAGTAGTAGTATGTAGTTGTTAAATAAGTGTTTTGTTTTTGTTGTGTTAAAAAAGCTTATCTTTTCCATTACCCGTGCTTTCCATGTTGATGTTATTGTTTATTGTACAGGATTGCCCGGATTGTGAAGAATTCTAAGTTTTTGTCATTATCAGAGTTTTCACATCCTCAGCTTCATTTGGGAATCGAATATCCTTTCTTATCAACTAACGTTTTTATCTTTTGGCATACCTCATAAATGAGCCTTAGGATTAATGTAATTACCCTTCAAAACATCGAGGACGATGTTTTTAGTTCTAGTTTGGGGGGGTATCTTCGATTTTGATTTGTTGCATGCAGCATTGTTATCACGTAAACCGTTTTTACCACCAATAACCAAAAAAAATGAAAAAATTAAAAAATTGTCAAAATATAATAAGGGTTTTGTCACAGTTTTTTGCTTTTCTTTTGGGTAGGACTAGAATAAGAATAATTTTTGGACTTGATCGGGCGTGTTGAGCCCTAGCTAGTTCCTTTAGCCCAAGTTTTACGAATTTCTATAGTTTGATTTTTATTATGTGAAGAAGAGAAATGATAGAGTTTTAAATATTAGTTTATGTGTAAGCAAGATTCTTATAAAAACTTATACCGAGTACTTGTGGTTTTCTCTTCCCGCGAATTTCTAATCCACCTAATCATACGTACTCAATTTTAATCAACTAAGTCAAATCGATATTTTCAGAACAAGCTTCAAATTGTAAACTTGAGTTTTCAAACAGCGTAGATTTTGTTAGTGATTTAAAAGATAAAGCCAAAGAAGCATGAATGAAATGTGAATGCAAAAAATGCCTTTAATTGAATATTGAATTTTGCCAATAAAGCATGACAGTTGATATTATGGAGCAAAGTAAAAATCTTGTGTCGTGATATCTCCTACTCCGCTACAAGCTCGAGGTGGGGGTTTCAAACTAAGAGTCTTTGCTATCTAGGATTTGGTTTCATTTTTTTTGTGTCGTGATTTCACTTGAAGAAGAAAGGTCTAGGTGAGGGTTCCAAAACTAGGGGACACCAATCCTTAGCCATATTAGGAATAAGGTGTTGATGGTGATTTCCCACTACGCTAGCAAATGGGGGGTGGGTTTTCAAACTGAAGTACATCGGTCGTTGGTTGTGATATCCTACGCCGTTAACCACTGAATCGGTTAGGGTTCAAACTAAGCAACGCATTCCTAAGCTTTAAAGAACTTATGATTATGATGTTGAAAATATTGCAAAAAGTTCTAAAGTTTAAATCTCGAAATCAAGTTACAAGGTCTTAATAAGTTGTTGCTTTGAGTCATGATTCAATTTGAATTATGACTATGAAAATAAGTTGGCCTATGGTTAAATTAAAATGAGTACACACATTCAATCGTATATCCATGTTGGGAGTTGAAAATTCTCAAGTCATAAGTATGAGGGCTTAACATATAAACTTATATCAACAATGATCTTGTTTAATTGCTTAGCTTGGAACTTGTGAAAATCTGAGACGATGAATTGATCCGTAAGGAACATTCAGAGATCACTCTACGGGCGACTTCTCATTCTATGATACCCTAGATTAATAATAAAGAAATGTCAAAACTTTGTTAAAAAAATGAGGAAAAAATCCAAAAAATACTTAGTTGTAGTTAGTGTAAAAAAAATAGAAAAATAAAACACAAGGGCTGTTTTGCAATTTTCCAAACTTCCTTTTTTTTTATTTCTTTTAGTTATAAAAACCAGAGGGACCATTTTTGCAATTTGCCAAAACCTCCTTTTAATTCTTTTGTTATAAAACGACAAGGGCCAAAAGTGCCACTTTCCAAACTTATTTATAACTGAATTTCGGCTTAAAGATAATGAAAAGAGAATGAAAGTTGAAGGGGCACTCTTGCCTCTTCCCCATTCTTTTCTTTTAAAACGCGAACCACCCCTGTACCTCAACCCCTTCCCGCCAAACCTCAAACCACCCTCTCCCACGGTTTCTAGCTCCAAACCACCCCCCTAGTACACTTCCCAGCCTACCCTTCACCATTTCCCACAACCCATTACCCCTATAACCCTTCCCTGTTGACAATCACACAACCCAAAGACCCCATCAATGGCTGAGAATGTTGTAAGGACAATGGAAGGCTAGGATTACTTGGGAAAGTTTCTTCTCTTCACAGCAAACACAACCCAAGGCCAAGAGAAGAGTTTGGACCTCTATAAAAGAGAAGAGAACAAGCCGATCAAAAAAAAATCCCTGTTTTACTTTCTTAGTTTAATGTTAATTAAGTTTGCTTTAAAGTTATTGTATTCAGTTTGTTTAAAACATTTTAAGTTGTATTTCTTGGAAGTTTAAATAAAAAATTAAGAGTTCTCTTATTATTGCATTTGTCGAAATTTGAAATATAATTCAAGTTGTTTAATTCTGTTTAAATTGTTTAAATATGTGTTAAAAGTTATTAAAATGCACTTATAATCAATTATCTCTGCCTTCTTTTACCCAAAAATCAGTTAAAAATCCTTTTTTATATATTAAGGGAGTGTTTGGTTTAGACTTTAAAATGGGTCATATGGGGGTTATCATGGGTTGTAACCACTCAGCCAACTTTGGCTGAGTGTGTGGGGTTTATTAGACCATTTAAATCACAACTTTTAGTGTTAAAATAAGTTTTTGTGGCCCTTTTGTATTCTGTCAAATTTTCAATAAGCCAAATCAAGCTTAAGTGCTCCAGCTGCTTATGCAGCTTAAGCACATTGTTTTTGTGCTTATGGGTGTTGTTTCTAGCCATTTTATCCACCCCCTTGTTCTGTCCCTTTAATTTGACCAAGTATGAGTCAAAAAGTTAATATGCATAATTTTTGAAAAACCCCATTTTTAAGCCCCAATATCAGCAGGTTTAAGTCCTCATTTATAAACCAAACTTTGAAAATAAGCTCATTTGCCACCATTGTTTATCTGTTTGGATTTTGTTTTGGCTAAAAAGCCCTTGAGTGCTTATTTTCATAAGCCTAAAAATCCCTTAAGCTCACTGTGCATTTCCCCTGGTGCTGAGCACCATAATTCAGCCCCACTTTTCTAGCTTATTTAATATTAAGCCCTAGGTTCTTAGTGTTTTTACTTATAGCTTGTAGGTAGTTCTAGTAGGTTTAGCAGCTTATTTAACTTAGATTGCTTATTAGATTAACTTAATATAAGCTCAAAAGTAGGCCTTTTCTGTTTTCTTTTTAAAACTGCCAGCATAGCTTATCTAATTTCCAGCTTATTTTAGGGCTTATTTAGGTTGCTATAGCTTATCTAGGACTCCCTTAGTGTAAGTCTCTTATTCCCCTAGCTTTCTAGCTTATTTTGTAGCTTAAATCCCAATAAGAAAGAAAATTAAGCTCATAAGCTTAATAAGCTTCTGCAGCCCCAAAAAGCTCACTTTTCTAGCTTATTAAGTTAGATTCAGAACTTGTCCCTTTTGTAGAAAATGATAAGCTCAAGCCCCTTAACAACTTTGTTTTTATAGCTTTTTGATAATAAGCTGTTTGGACTTGCTTTGTAATCGGGGTCCAACTCAGGGACTGTTTGTGTAATTTTGTCTTTTATAGTTATAATTGTTAGCCCCCCTGTTAGTATATCGTTACCTCGTTAGTCCTTGCTGTCTTTTCACTGTTAGTCCCTATAGTTAACTATAGTTAGTTTTATTTAATTTAATTAATTAAATTAGGTTTAAAATTAATTAGTTTA
>BQNB010031851.1:0-48529 GCA_026074375.1 Tanacetum coccineum | reverse complement strand
CACTGTCATCATTAGAAATTATCTTTAAACTTAATCTAAGTTCTTCCTTCTCCTTCTCATACTCTGCTGCTTCTTCCTCTATAACATCCTTTACAGATTTCATCACTTTTGGTTTCTTGGGTGACTTCTGTGTTGCATATGATCCTGCAACTCTTTTTAATCTTTTAGCTGGTTTTTGAGCTTCTTTTTCTAAATCAATTGGCGTAAAATCTTGAATCCTCTTTTGCTGTTTTTCATACAACCCCTAGATTTCTTTATAAGACTTTCCTTTCAGTTGATTGTATTTGTAACCACCCATGTTCTTTAGATAAATCATCATAAGATTCCTCAACTGTGTTTTAGTAGGTGGTTTATTTCTTATTGCCTCTACTCTTTCAGTTGCTAATTGTTTCTTTCTTCTTTCAAAGAATTCTGCCAATAACCTAGCCCTTTCTTTAATTGTATAGTTCTCTTGTTCTTCGTGTGTCATTCTAGCAGCCAGTTCATAATCAGCATCTATCCTTGCCTGCACCTCATCAAACATATCAGCTATAGCAACCTTAGAAGCCTCTTCTTGTCTTTCTCTTTTTACTCTGAGTTCTTCATCCAATTCTGCTTGAAGTCTTAAGGATATTTCAGCATCTCTTTCTATCTGTGCATCACCTTGAACCTTTTTCTTTATTTTCTCCATAGGTTCAGTCTCCTGTAGAATACATTTACCTTTGTCTTTAGGATCTATAGTTGGAAGAGGTTGAAGTGTAGTTATTGATCTGATAGGTCTAGAAGAGTCTTCTACATCTTTAATAGCAACTCCTTTATCCTTAGCTTTCTCTTCCTTCATCTTTATCAAAGTCTAAGCCATAGCTATAGTAACATTCTCATCATCAAAGATTGTTGTTGTTGTAGGAGGATTCCTTGGTGCAGCAGTACTAACTCCCTCACCAACAGTATTAACTGCTTTTTCAGTATCAAGAACTTCTGTGTCACCACTACCTTTCACCACTTCTGTATCATCAGCACCAACCTTTCCTTGGTTCTCTGCATCTTTCTCTTGAACAAAAGCCATTCCTTCATCCACCAGATCATCAAGATCATCAAAATCACTATCTTTAAACATTGGCTTTGTCTTGTTACTTGTCCTCCCTTGTTTGGATGCATCCTCTTCATCCAAATCATCATCAGAAGACTCAAACTGCCTGTATATCCTCCTTCTTGTGTGAGATGTTTGACTTCCTCTGTCTTTCTAATTTCTTGACTCTTTTCTTTAGTTTGAGGATCTCCACGGCTTGAGCATTGGTATGCGTTTAATTACACATACCTTTCACCATTAAAATCGGACTTAAATAACCAAAAACGTACCAAAAATACATTGTATTTGTATGTTTTCACTTATATTGTGCAGGAATCGGATATCCAAGAAAAGGACGAAAAATCAAGCCAAAACAGAGAAAATCAAGCACGGAACGGAAAAGCGTAAAAAGACAACGCCAAATCAAAGCCAAAGTCAACCCAAGTCAAAATCAACCCGGAAAAGTCAAAGGTCAAAACCGAACCCGAAAACCTAATTGCAAAAAGTGGGCCCACCCGTTCCCACCTAGTGGGCCGAGTCAGCCTACTATAATTATTGAACCTTAAAATCCATCTAAAAAGCCCAAGTCTCTTTTATTATTATAACCAGCCCAATCTTAGCCCAAACCATTACCCTTTACCCACTTTAATGACTGTTAACCCAATACCTCTTTTACCCTAAACCCGTTAGTCCCTCAAGGACTATGCGTGCAATAACCCTTAACACCCTCAAGGACTAATGTTGCCACCCCTCAAACTTCTTTATACACTACAAGGACAAAGAATGCAATACAAGTGTATAGGTTGAGGGGCCAAGGTTGCCAATACCTAAACCTTACCCCTGACAACACGCACACACCTTTTATACATCTCACTTCCCGCCAAAAGCCATTAAAACACTATTTACTATCTTTTTTGGCTTATAACCTGTCATAACCCTCCAAAACCATCACCACTACTATCCCCACACACCCACATGGACTTGACAGCTTGGCAATCCTCCAAACTCCCATTGGACAAGAATGAAGACAAAAAGATCAAGGGTTGAGATTTGTGATTGGGCTCCAAGCAAAGATGAAGGGCCAGGATGATTTTGAGCTTCTCCCTCACATAGAAAGCACAAGAAACACAACCTCAAGTGAAGACCTAGAATAGTTTAGTATAAAATGTAGCTTGTATTTTCATTTTAGGGGTGTTAAATTTTTGTATCAAGGAAAAAGCTTGTAACAAAGTTTGTACCATTTTAATATATGTCTTTTTAATTTAACTGTCTTTTAAAATTTCAGTCATTTACTTTCCTTGTTATTTAAATTCTTGTTTTTAAAATTATTGCAAATTACTGTTTTCATCTACATATCTTGTCATTTAATCTTTTTGTCTTTAAATACATGTTTGTTAAGCTTATTTATAAGCTTTTTAAGTTCTTAAAAGCCTTTTCGTAAGCTCATTTTAAAGTTTGCCAAGTTTTCTAAACCCTTAAGGGGGTGTTTGGGTCAAAGGTGAAAATGGGTCATTTTTGGTTTAAAAAACACTTTGGTCATTTAGCCATCTTTGGCAAGCTGTCTTGAGTGTTTTTGGTCTGTTGTCTTTAAACTTTTAAAGTTTTTGAGTAGTTTTGAGTTTTTTCTAAGTGATCCTTATTAACTATTGGACCAAAACAGTTATAAGTGTCATTTGGATTTAGCCATTTAAAACCAGCTTAAAGTCCTGTTTTTAGAGTCTTTTTATTGTCAAAATTTAGTAGTGTAAATTTCTTTTTAGTCTTCTTTGTGTTTTCAAAATTTGGCAAGGTTTGGTTTAGTGTCTTTCATAAGTAAAAAACAACCTTCTTCAAATCCTATTTTTAGTTAGTAAATTTAGTCTTTAGCTTCTAATCATTTGAGCATAAGCTCTTTACATGCCCACTCAATCTGTTTTTAATCATTTTTTAATTTCAAGCTTATTTTGATAGCTTATTACTAAGACTGCTTATTGCCCCTAAGAAAACCAAAAGGCTCCCCTGGTGCAACAAGTTGTTTTAACAGATTCTTTTTAAAGCTTATTTTTGTTCCAAATCTTATTTTATTTAGTTTTCTAGGAAGCCCATAAGCTAGGCTACAACCTCCTATAAGCCAGAAAGCCATAAGCCACTCTTAGGGCTTAAAAATTAAGCCCAAAGTGTGTCCCCTAGCTGTTTTGCCTGCAGGTTTAGCCACCCTAGCTTATTTGCTTATTTCTTCTTTCTTCTTGATTTTATTGGGCTTGTCTTTGTTTAGTTAACTTAATAGGTTTAGGTTCCCTTTGTTTTTGCTTATTTCACTCTCCTTTAGCTTAATTTGCCTTAAAAAGTAGCCATAGTTAGCTTCTTTCTTGCCTTAGTGATAAATAGAGTAAACTTCCTTTTTAGTTGTTTATTTTGTGCTTATTAGTCAGACTTCCCTAGCTTATTTTGTGTTTAAACTAGCTTATTAGGTTAGGGTAGTAAACTTCCTTTGCTTATTTTCCATTTTTCCTATCTTATTTCCCTTTAAGAGCCTAGCAGTTTAAGCATTCCCTTAGCTTAGTTCATAACTACCCTTAGTTGTGCTTTTTCCTGGCTTATTTGTAGTTTTCATAAAAAGTCCTTTTTATAAAGTTTGTTATTTTAGCTTAATGTTTAAGTTTTAAAAGAAAATTTTGAAAAAAAAATGTTTTATAAAAAGAGAGAGGCCCAGGCTCGAACCCTAGACCTCCCCCTTTATACCCACGTCCCTAACACACACTACAATACCATTATGCTACAATAGCTCATCCGTGAGTATTGTGCACAATTAATTCCTTAAGGGCTTGTTGGCCCAATAAGCTTATAAGTCCTTTTGAATTTTAACAGTTTATTGAAATAAGCTATTAGTGTTCGCTTATTTTTCATAGGGCCCTCATATCCTTAGCTAGTTTTTGTAATTTTTTCATAATTTTTAAAAATCGTTTAGTATTTTTTATCATTTATTTTCTTTAAAATCGTTTTTAAATCATAATAAATAAAATAAAAGTCAAAAAAATATAAATCTTTTTTAGAAAATTTTCTTTTATCATGTAGGACCTAGGAAAAATAAATTCGCTTTCGTAGGGTTAATTTTTTAGAAATTTGATTTTTAAAGAACGGGATCGAATCCCGTTCTAGTTTTCTTCGCATTTTTAGCCTTAAACACTTCCGTTTTTGATCTAGTTTTTTTTATTCTTTCTTTTTAGTCACTTATAGCTTATTAAAAGTAAAAAATTCACTTTAGGTTTAAAATTCGATAATTTAGGTTTTTAAGTCGCGTTTTTTCGATTCAGTTATCGGTTTTGAGTTTAAATCCGTTCTAGCTTACGGTTTTAGGTTTAATTTATTCGTTTTTGCATTTTATTAAGTAGAATTAGGATTCCAATTCAATCTTTGATCATTCAAGCATTGTACAAACCTCGACTCGATTTTCAAATTCACGCCTCGTCGGGAAGAACGACCTGGGTCGGGTTTTAAACTTTGTGGATAACGAAGTGAGAAACCGATACTTCCGGTTTACTATACTACTATCATTGATATTATCCTATTTTGTTATATATATTTAGATATTTATTTATATTTATATATGTAGTAAAATGGACCAAGTCAATTTTTGGCGCCGTTGCCGGGGAGGCTGTGAAACGATTTTCGTGTTTGTTTGACGATTAGTGTTTGAAGACCCTTCCCTCGTGAAGTTAATTTTCCCATTTGTGAATATTTTCTTTTATTTATAAAAATATAAAACACAAAAATATTTTTCATTGATATTAGTATAATATAAAATCAAGAAAAAAAAAACCCAAAAATATAAAAACATTGTCCATAATAATAAATAAAAATCATCATCAATATAATGCTTTCAACTGAAGCATTATCATAATAAGTTTCCGAACAAAAGATTTAAAACTTGCCTTTGTGTCACTTGTGCAGTACGGCTCACCTTTAATTGATAAACAAACTATAAGAGGGGTATAAGGAGGGTTGTTCCGAGGAACTACGACCCGAAAGGAGAAGGTTTTTAATAGCTTCGCGCTTTCCCGCTCCTCCGCTCCTTTGTGCGTTTTTCTTTTAAAGAGCTACTTTAAAATGAGTTGATTATTGGTTTAAGTTGTCTTATCTCATTTTGTCCGTTAATAAAATATGTTGCTTAAATAACTCGAAAAACCAAAAATAATCTTCTTTTTCTTCTTATCCATTTAATTCTTTTCTTAACCCTCAACTGTTTAATTCTTATGGCGTCACTCGATTGTCGTTTGAATCCCCTTTACGCGATTAAAGAGTGTTCGTCTTATGGAAATTTTTACACTAAAGACTGTGGTTGTTCAAAAGGGAGTCTTGAAGACAAGATTCTTGTTCCTATACCCGACTTGTCTCAATGACCCCTTAAAATTGAAAATTTTTGTCTCGATTGTGGATACCCGGTTCGTGGTCTATATTGTCGACAATGTGCTCTAATACGAAAGACATTGGAGGAAGTTTTTCAAGACTTCCAAGACACTTCCAAGTCATCCGATGATGATACTAACTTTGTTAATCAAGAACCATTCGTTGTCAAACAAGGCCCCGGTGTAAATACTTCACAAAGTCCTCCACAAATTAACCACAATTGTTGTTACGAGTGTGGTGATTCGTTAGATGGAATCTTTTGTCAACGATGCACTTGTAAGTCTTGTGGGAAAGGTGCTCATATTGGTTATAATTGTCCACCGAAAGTTCCGATTATCTCTAAACCGGAACCATGCAACAATCAAACCGTTAATGAGTTCCCACAGACTTTGCCAAGTGTTCACCCGACATCCTGTTCCGGAGATGAGAATTCATTCACTTATGATTCCAAACCTAATTTTGTTGATAATTCTCCTAACGTTTTCAACCCACCTCCACAACCTCCTATGTATTCTTGTGAATTTTGTGGGAACGATGCTCGTTATGGTCACTATTGTACACCTCAAGTTCCGTTTATCTATCCAGAACCGTGTTACAATCAAGACTTTAATTTCCCGCAAGATTTTCATGATTTTCAACAACAATATCCTTGTTGTGAAAATTGCGGGGGACCTCATGAAACTTACCAATGTCAACCAATGAATGAAGACTATTATCATGAGCAAAATTCTTGCTATGATTATAATTCTTTTGGTTTTGACCAATTTCAACCCCCGTAATATACCGTCAATCATCCAATCTTCAATGCTAAAAATGACTTTCTCAATTCTCAAAACAAGCTTATGGAGCAAATGACATCCATATGTGATATGGTTGGTTAATATATGCAAAAGAAGGAAGAAGAAAAGCGAATTACGAAAGAGTAAGCGGCTAAAGATCGATATTGGAAGATTCCAATTTGCTACGATGATGACGAGGACTATACCATTGCAATCACTACCGTTTCATCAACCAAGGAGCCCGTTAACTCTCTAAGTATGGGGGACGAGCATCTTGATACTATTCCGGCAACGGAATCGGATGAAGTAATAAAGTATAGAGTCGAGGACCTTGTCCCAATCCTAAGTGAGTCCGAGGGTATTCCCGACAGTGTGTGTGATGTGCCTCTTTGTAATAATCCTACCCCTCTTGAAGCTTTCAAAGAACATTCTGAGACTATCATCGATTCCAACAATGATTCTTCTTCGAGTGATGACGATTCTTATGAGAACATCGATTATGTCGATGCATCACCTCCCGATGCTGAGATCGTCAGCTTAGAGGTGGTGGAGATTGTTATCCCGGAAGTTGGAGGGATTGATACCGATATTCTTCTAACAATCAAAGACGATATCCTTCGTGAAAAATTGTTGAATGTCAATCTTCTTATTGCTAACATCGAAGCATTAAAAGATAATCCCGCTCCATCTTCCGATGTTATGACCAAGTCTTCCTCCACATCTCTTAACCTTTTCTTGGAGGAGACTAACACCTTTGATAATTCTTTACCCGAGTCTAAAACTTTATGCTTTGATTTAGAAGAGAATAGTAGTGGCAGTACCACTACCCGTTCTGATTATTCTCTTCTGGATTATGAAGCTTTCTATTCTGATGACGATCATATTAAAGAAAAGAGTAGTGGCAGTACCACTACTCATGCTGATTTTTCTCAATATGATTCGTTCATCTTTGATCTTTCGATCAATCCATTTCCTCCTGCCGATAGGAGTGATTTTTATCATGAGGAGTTCGCCGATGAACTCGCTCACATCATATCTCCATCGGAGTATGATCATTTCTGCTTTAAGATTGAGCCCGAGCTGGGCAATCTTACTATGGATGTGGTGGAAGATATTTTCCCAACAAGAGAACCAAGAGTTCATGTGCCTAATGTTTTCAATAGTTTCATGTGCCTAATTGTTTTTGCCCTGGCAGAATTTTGCACCCCCCTCCACCCTTCACCTGGATATGGATTTCATACTTTCTAGTGAATCTCTTTTTTTATCTTATGTTGTATGGATCTTTCTTCCTATTCATGACGTACCTTCCAGTTGCTCACCTCCATATCTATCTCTCCTAGTAAGGAAATGAAGATATCCCCATTTTTTGACCCACACCGGCAATCTCTAGTTTATCATTCTTTATATGCCAGGGATGTATCTCATCAAGAATGGAACTTTCCATGAATTCAATTGTTTTATGCCAAACAACATTGAATGAAAGTCCCGATAAAGAAAAAAAAAAAAAAAAAATGAATATTTTAGATCTTCCGCACACAATAGCACCCCCCATGACCAATGAATTCGGGGTCGAGTCGAGCTTGTGACTCGATTAACAAAAACAAGGCGCTTCGTGGGTGGCAACCCATGCTTATCCATTCTATCTTCTTTTTATTTGCTAATAAGTGTTTTTGTGTTGCGATGAGGCTCAACTATTCCATTATCCATGTTTTGTGGTTTATTGTCCAGGATTGCTCGGATTCTGAAGCCTCTCATGCTCACGTTTTTGTCCTTCGATCACAAGAGCTTCAAATCCTCGGCTTCATTTTGGGAATCCCGATATCCTAATCATATCGACTAACGTTTTCTTTTGGCGTACTTCATAAACGGCCTTAGATTTACGTAGAGACCCTTCGTAAAACATTGAGGACAATGTTTCATTCTAGTATGGGGGGGATCTTTGATTTGATTGTGCCTGCAGCTGTTGTTTTCACGTAATCCCGTTTTTACCACCAAAATTTCAAAGAACAAAAAAAAGAAAAAATTTAAAAATATTCAAAAATAAAATAAGTGTTTTGTCACAATTTTAACTTTCATGCTGGGTAGAATAAGAGTAAATTTTGACCCGATCGAGCGTGTTGAGCTCTAGCTTGTTCCTTAACGTTTAGGCTAAGCGTTCGCGAATATTCGCGAAGAACGAAAAATGATAGAGTTAAGTATGAGTTGGATGCTAAACAAGGATTATTTGGAAATCTTAAGAGCTCATGTGTAATTTGTCACTTTTTCTCCCATAAGCTCTTAACCGGATTAATATACGTGCTACTTTTGGAGATTAAACTTAAATCAATAATTTTTATGTAGTATATAGTAAAAACTTTAGCCTTAGTTCAAATTTATACTTAAAGTTTTCAAAAAGAAGTCTTCCTTATATAAAAAAATGATGATGAAAAATGAAAAAATATGATAAGTAATAAAAATAAACTGTGGGCTGATAAAAGTTTGCTGTATCTTGCCGGCTCACAACCGATGTTACAGCCTTCTAAAGAAAGCCCATAGTAAGAATAATAATCCGAGACTGATAAAAGTTTGCTGTATCTTGCCGGCTCACAACCGATGTTGCAGCCTTCTAAAAGGTCGAGGGTTACAATTGCATAAGTGTTTAATATTAAGTGTGAATTAATAAATAGATCTCTTTTTGTTAAATTTAAATATGCTTTTGAACTTTGACTATTCTATTTTATAAGCTATGTGTATACGAGAAACCTGAGAGTTTTTGAAACCTAAGGTCCGTGAGTCCCGATACTAGTCTCTGTGGGGTGTCAAAAGCCTGGTCACTTAACCGCAAGGTTGGGATGTGCCGAGACGAAAGTCGCTACATGGGATGATCTCGCCTTCAAACTCATTATTCTCAGGTGGAACGTGAAACATAGAATTGTGCAAAACGTTGATCCATGGTTGAAATTCAAAATAGCACATAAACCTAAGGTATAATAATTGTTGAAAGTAAAAAGTTCACAAGTTGCAAATATGAGTAGTGTTAGCATCTTAACTAATAATTAGCGGTGATTTTGTTTTAAGCTTGGTTTGGGATAGGTGAAAAGTCAGGGACGATGAATTTATCCTTTTTGGGGCATTCTCGGATTGAAATGCGTCTTGTTCTATGATCCCTTAAAGTTATAAAATAACGAAAGTCAAATAAGTTAGTTGCCTAATGAAAAAAATACAAAAATATGTGTAGATCTTTAAAAAATGGTAAAGACAGGGCTTTTCAAAACTTATGAGTCTTTAATTCCCTTAATGAACACTTAGCTACTTTTTGAGGTTATTAGTAGAGGGGGATCGATATTCTTAGTTTTCTAAGTGCGTACTTCATAGCATTGCGTGAGGACACGACAATGTCTTAGTATGGGGGGATTTTGGTATGCGTTTAATTACACATACTTTTCAATATTAAAATCGGACTTAAATGACCAAAACCGTACAAAGAATACATTGTATTTGTATGTTTTCACTTATCTTGTGCAGGAAACGAATATCCAAGAAAAGGACGAAAAAATCAAGCCAAAACGGGCAAAAACAAGCACGAAACAGAAAAGCGTGAAAAGACAACGCCAAATCGAAGCCAAAGTCAACCCAAGCCAAAGTCAAGAAAAAGTCAAAGTCAAACCCGGGAAGTAGATTTGGAATGAGCATCGAAAACCGAACCCGAAAACCTAAATTGCTAAAAGTGATGTACCCACCTAGTGGGCCCGGGTCAGCCCATTAAGTCATATTATGAAGACCTTATAGCCCAAGTTTTTAACATAAGCCCATTTCTTTTATTAAACCAAACCGACCCAAATTTCCCATTATAAAACCCGCGGCCCAAAACAGTGATATACAAGCCCAATACCCCATAATATAACTTTAAGAGCCATTTTTGCCAAGCCCCTAAAGTTATACCCCAAAAGGACTAGCTTTGCAAAACCATATATAACAATGGAGGAATGTTTTTGCCAAATCCCCTAATTCTATCATACCACAAGGACCTACGGTGTTAAACTACTATAACACTTGAGGGGCTTGTTTTGCCACCTTTCCAAACATATACCCTGCCCCAATTTTAAACCCAGTATAAACCCTAATCCCTTTTACCCGCCAAAAACTAACCCTGTTACTGTACATCTCTTTCCCCACTTCACGTGCTACTATTCCCTCACCCCTACAACACTCTGAAAACATCACCATCTCACCCCTCCTTAACCCCATACCTACAACAGTTCAAATTCCAAGCTCGCAATCCTATGGCGCACCATTGGACACAAAGAATCAAGGGCCACAATGATAGAACTTGGTGACAAAGGCAATTGAAGGGCTAGGATGAAATTTGGTTCTCTCTCACAGCACAAACACAACAAGCACACAAAGGCTTAAACACACAGCCTATAAAAGAAGAAAGAAGACAGAAGATAGAGTAGTATGTAGGAGTAGTATAATTTTTAGTTTAGTTTAACTTTAATGTTTTATGTTTAATTTACATTCTGTCATTTAACTTTTTTAAGTCTTGTAAACCTTTATTAATGAAAATTTAAGTTTATACAAAAATTGTCTTTTACAACTGTTCATGTGTTCTAGCTTTATTTGGTTTTTAATTCTTGTTAAAAAGTGTATGTTTATGTTCATATGACTTAGTGTTAACCTGGTTATATACAATTCAAGATTAAAATTCCTTTTTACAGTTTAAAAGTGTGCAAAACCCTTTTAAAGGGGTGTTTGGGACAAGACCCAAAATGGGTCAAAACGGGTAAAAACTTGCTCATGGATTTTCAGTCACCTCTAACTAAGTTTAAATAAGCCTAATGTTTAGTTCTTTTCAGTTTTCAAAAGCTAAAATTCATTTTTTTTATGTTTTGAAAAGTTAAGCTTAAATCTGTGGGTTTCTAGCTTAAATTTGATCAAGTACTTTTTGTTGTCATTTTCCTCCTAGTTTTTTAAGCCTTAAGTGCAGTATTGTGGTTTAGTCTTAGTGTGCATTTACCTTTTGTGTTTTTAGTCATATCTGTCAAGTATGATGTTCTTGTAGTTTTAAGTTTGCATAAACCAGTCTTCAATCTTCTTTTTAGTTTAGTTAAATTTATTTCTAGTTTTTAAGAATTTATGCACAAGCTCTTTGGTGTTTAAGTTTGAAAATTTTAAACTCATTTAGTCTTAAAAAGCTCATTTACATCTTGAAATTAAGCCTGCCAAAGTGCCCTTTTCTCTTATAAAAAACTTGAAAAATTAGCATATGCTGACTCAATCTGCCCTAATTCACTTGCTTTTTCCTTGCTTATTTGATGTCCAAATTGCCTACTTTTTGTTCCTAGGAGCTTATTGGTTGCTAAATTACATCTGTTTGTGCTTTTCAGCTTAAGTCATATGCTTATTAACCCTTAAAAGTTAGCTTTAAGATAACCTCTTAGGCTGCTTGTTTTTAGTTTTGGCCATTTGCTTATCTAACCATTTTGGCTTATCAGTCTATTTTCCTTGACTTTTTCATTTCTTAGAAATGTTTCATACTACTTTTTCTCTTTTGATTCTTATAGCTAGTTGTATAAGCCTAATTTCCCATTAGTTCATTTAGCAGCTAGGATAGCTTAATGCTAAAAAAGGTAGCTTAAATTTGCCCCTTTAGGCTGTTTGTATGCTTTTTTCCTATTAGCTAATTTACTTTTTCTTAGCTTAGCTTATTGTCTTATGTACTTATTTAGGTTTATATTAGCTTATTAGGTTAGTTAGTGCTTATTTTAGCTTATTGTGTTTAGGGTAGAGGTAATTTAAGCTTATTTGCATTTGTAGGTTAGCATTTTAAGTTTTAAAGTATTTTATTGATTTTGTCTTCTCTTGCTTATCTATCTGTTTTCCCTGGCTTATTGTGTTCACATTTGCTTATTAGATGTAGATTGATACCCTGTTTTGCTTATTCCCTTTCTTTATTGTGCTTATTAGTTTTAAAAAGCCAAAATTTTAGTTATCTTTTGCCCTTTGTTAATTTAAGCATAATCTGTCACAATTTTTAGCTATTTTCAGCTTATTCATTATGTTTCATAAAAAGTGGTAGTTTTATAAAATGCTTATTTTTGTCTACTCTTTAAGATTTTAAAAAGAAAAATAAAAAAAATGTTTTACATAAAAAAGGGAGGCATGGGGGTCGAACCCATGACCTCCCCCTTGTATAGCCAGCGTCCCACACAACACACACAATCACCAACTGCCCTGGGGTCTTTTTCGAGTTATATGTTGCAACAACTAATTAATATAGTCATTTGGCCAGTTTAGCTTATTTATGCTTTTTGCTTAATATCTGCTTATTTGTTCAGCCATTGTTCCAGTTCTTATTTTTCATATATTCTTCATAATCTAAAGTACTTTTCTGTATTTTTTTAGAATTTTCCAAGTTGATTTACTATTTTTAATCATTTTTTCTTTATAAAACAGTTTTTAAATCATAATAAATAAAATAAAAGTCAAAAAAATATAAATCTTTTTTAGAAAATTTTCTTTTATCAATTAGGACCTAGGAAAAATAAATTTGCATTCGTAGGGTTAGAATTTTAAGATTTGATTTTTTAAAGAACGGATTCGATCCCGTTCTCGTTTTCGTCGCGTTTTTAGCCTTAAACACCTCCGTTTTTGATCTAGTTTTTTTATTCTTTCTTTTTAGTCACTTATAGCTTATTAAAAGGTAAAAAAATCACTTTAGGTTTAAAATTCGATAATTTGGGTTTTAAGTCGCGTTTTTACGTTCCCGTTTTTAGGATTTTAGCCTAAATTACTTTCGTTTTAGGGTTTATTTTACTTGTGTTTGCATTTTATTTGTAGAAATAGATAATCAACTCATATCTTTGATCATTCAAGCATTGTTCAAACCTCGACTCGATTTTCAAATTCATGCCTCGTCGGGAAGAACGACCCGGGTCCGGTTTTAAACTTTGTGGATAACGAAGTGAGAAACCGATACTTCCGGTAATACTATACTACTATCGTTGATATTATCCTCTTTGTTATATATATATATATATATTATATATATATATATATGGTAAAAGGAGCAACCATCAATCCTTAAAAGATCCAAGCTGGGTGGAAGCAATGCAGGATGAGCTTCTACAATTTAAACTACTAAAAGTTTGGACCTTAGTTGATTTACCTAGAGACAAATGGGAAATTGGTACTAAATGGGTTTTTATAAACAAAAAGGATAAAAGAGGCATAGTGGTAAAGAACAAAGCTAGACTAGTTGCTCAGGGTCATACTCAAGAGGAATGTATAGACTATGATGAAGTCTTTGCACCAGTTGCAAGAATTGAAGCCATAAGATTATTTCTGGCTTATGCTTCCTTAAAAGATTTTGTAGTCTACCAAATGGATGTGAAGAGTTCTTTTCTATATGGAAAGATAGAAGAGGAGGTGTATGTTTGTCAACCTCCTGGTTTTGAAGATCCACACTTTCTAGATAAATTCTACAAGGTAGAAAAGGCTCTCTATGGACTACATCAGGCCCCAAGAGCATGGTATGAGACATTGTCAACTTACTTGCTGGATAATGGTTTTCACAGGGGTTAAATTGATAAAACTTTGTTCATTAAAAGGCATAAAGATGATATCCTGCTAGTACAGGTTTATGTTGATGATATCATCTTTGGATCAACCAAGAAAGAAATAAGTACTGAATTTGAAAAGCTGATGCATGATAAGTTCCAAATAAGTTCTATGGGAGAACTTTATTTCTTTTTAGGACTTCAGGTTAAATAGAAGAGTGATGGGATATTTATTAGCGAAGATAAATATATGGCTGAGATTTTGAAAAAGTTTGATTTTGCCTCAGTAAAGATAGCAAGCACTCTAATAGAGACAAACAAGGCATTGATAAAAGATGAAGAAGATGAGGATGTGGATGTACACTTATATAGATCAATGATTGGATCATTGATGTATTTAACAGCTTCTAGACCAGACATAATGTTTGCTGTTTGTGCTTGTGCAAGGTTCCAAGTTACTCCAAAAGACTTCACACTTTAATGCTATGAAGAGGATCTTTAGATACTTAAAAGGCCAACCTAAATTGGGCCTTTAGTATCCTAGAGATTCACCATTTGACTTGGAAGCTTTTTCTGATAGTGACTATGTTGGAGCTAGTCTTGACAGGAAATCCACAACAGGAGGTTGTCAATTTCTTGGCAAGAGACAGATTTCATGGCAATGTAAGAAGTAGACTATAGTAGCCAACTCAATAACTAAAGCAGAATATGTTGCTGCTGCTAACTGCTGTAGACAGGTGTTATGGATCCAAAATCAGATGCTTGACTATGGATTTAATTTCATGAACACCAAAATCTACATTGATAATGAAAGTATAATCTGTATTGTGAAAAATCCAGTGTTTCACTCCAAAACCAAGCACATAGAGATAAGGCACCATTTCATCAGAGATTCATATGAGAAGAAGTTGATACAAGTGATTAAGATTTACACAGAACAAAATGTTGCAGATCTTCTCACAAAAGCTTTTGATGCTAGTAGGTTTAACTTTCTAATTGCTAGCATTGGATTACTTAATCTCTAAGGCTTAACAGTTCTTAATTTTTATTCATGGGTTATGCATCAATATGGATCCTCATGAATTCTCACATGTCTATCTAGTCTTTTCTAGTGTGCTTGTGATGAATAGAGGCATGTTGTTGTATAATTATTGAAGACAAAGTTAAAATTGCTAAGGTAAATGTTATTACTGCTAAGTATAATTAGTATTGCTAGTTATACTTAAGACTGTTGGTTAAAACTGTTAGTCATAGTTAAAACTGCTAAACAAGAAAAGACTTTGGAGTGTGTCTTTTTAGTTTTGGACTAACATTTGCAGGATAAGCATATTGAGTAATTAGTATTGAATTGAGGGGAGGATTATGTTGTCAATATGCAGTTAAGAATTACTGAAAGGACATGAAAAATCAAACACAAGTGTGTAATGTGTCACATCCCTAGGCAAATCAAAAGAGGTCGAGACACCAAGATACCTCAGTCTAGTGGTCCTCCTAAAAAAGATTGGTGATGAGGCTGTCCATAAGGAGTTGGGTGACAGAATGGAAATGGCTGCCACTACTGCTTCTAGCTTAGAAGTAGAGCAGGACAATGGTAACATAAATTAAGACCCAATCCATGACACTTAATGAGCCAAGTTCTTAGGGAATTGGTTTAGACAGTGGTCCCAGGTGCTAAGATACCATATTAGGGGATGTAGATGCTCAAACTAGGTTTGAGACTACATCTAAACAGTTCAATGATCCACCTCTCTCAAAAGTTAACACATTTAGAAGTGGGGAGGACATTATGCAACTTATGGAATTGATGACACATTGTACAAAACTGTCTACATTGGTGAGCTTAAAAGAATAGAGAGATTTGTGATATAAAAACAAAAAAGAGTGTTTTGGTGAGCCAAAAGAAATGAGAGATTAAGTAAGCTTAAAAATAGAAAGACAGATGTGTGCATAAAAACAAAAATGAGTGATTATGTGAGCAAAAAGAAATGAGAGATTATTGTGAGCATAAAAACAGAAAGAGAGCTTATGAGAATCAACTTTGATGATGAAAATTGCTTTTTAGAATGAAATTTGGGTAATTACTGGTGTATTGATGTTAATGCTGCTCAGCTTCAACTTAATGCTGCTAAGCTTAAAGTTAATACTGTTAGGCTTACATTAATGCTGCCCGTATTGGTTTATGCTGCCAGGTTTAACTTACTGCTGTCGGTTTAAGTTAATGTTGTTAGGCATCAATTAGTGCTGCCAGTTCAAGTTCCTGCTACTGAGGGTGATTCTATAAATACTTCGATTAAGGGTTTCATTCGATTCTTTATTCGATTTCAATCATTCATACACTTTCTAACCATAAACCCTAACTCAATTTTCATCCTTGATCATCAAAATCATCATTATATCGAGCCCTAAGTTTGTTGAAATGCACAATGTGGTCGCGTTCTTGGATAAACCTGTAGAAAGTGATGGGTTTGTAGAGATTATTAATTTCCTGAAAGCAAGTTTTGTCCATTATGCTTTAACAGTCAATCCAACTATCTACATATCTTGTATTGAATAGTTTTGGGCAACAGCAAAGGTCAAGATGGTTAATGATGTACGTCAGATACAAGCCCTAATTGATAAAAAGAAGCTAATCATCACGGAGTCAAGCATTAGGAGTGATCTTCACTTGGAAGATGCAGGAGGTACTGATTGCTTGCCAACTGCTACTATTTTTGAAGAACTAGCACGAATGGGGTATGAAAAACCGTCTCAAAAGCTTACTTTTTATAAAGCTTTCTTTTCTCCACAGTGGAAGTTCTTAATTCACACTATTACACAATGCCTTAGTGCTAAATCCACTGCATGGAATGAATTCAGTAGTACAATGGCTTCCTTGATTATATGCTTGGCAACAAACTAGAAATTTAATCTGTCTAAGTACATCTTTGATGCTATGGTGAAACACTTAGATGGAGGGGTTAAATTTCTGATGTATCCACGATTTCTACAAGTTTTCATTAATCAACAGCTTGGAGACATGTCACATCACAAGAAGATTTATGTTAATCCCTCTCACACAAAGAAATTTTTTGCTAACATGAAGAGAGAAGGAAAGGATTTTTCTAGGAGGATAACACCTTTATTTGATACTATGATGGTTCAAGCTTCTGAAGAAGTGGGTGAGGATTCAGACCATCCAACTGATTCCAATCAAATACCCATTGTTGATCAACCATCTACATCCTCTCCACCCAAGAAGAAACAAAAGTCCAAGAGGAAACAGAGGAAGGAAGCAGAAGTTGCTCATGATGAGACAGAGCATGAGGAAAGTGTACCCACACCTTCCAATGATCCACTACCCAGTGGTGAGGATAGCATGCAACTTAATGATTTGATGGTTTTATGTACCAAATTGCAAAAACAGGTTCTTGACTTGGAAAAGGCTAAATTTGATCAAGCTATTGAGATTGCTAGTCTCAAGAAGAGGGTAGATAAGCTAGAAAAGAGGAGCAAGTCCAGAACCACAGGGCTTAAAAGATTAAAGAAAGTTGGTACTGCTAGAAGAATTTAATCCTCAAATGATAGTTTAGGTGCTCATGTGGATGCATCCAAACAGGGGAGGAGAATTAAAGATATTGATGCAGATGCTGAAGTAACTCTAGTTAATAAAACTCAAGAAAGGCAGGATGAAGACTTAATGTTTGACACTGGAGTTCTGGATGGTGATGAGATGTTTGTGGATGCAACAACTGGTGAGAAAGATGAGCAGAGTACAAAGATTAATGATAGTACTGTTGGTGAAGCAGTTACTATTGCTGGTATTGAAGATAGTGCTTCTCCTACTGATGTTGAAGATAGTGTTGCTCCTATTATTCCTACAACAGTTGAAGAAACTTTGGCTCAGACTTTAATGGAAATCAAGGCAGCCAAACCCAAGGCAAAGGGAATTGTTTTTCATGATCTGGAAAAGCATGTATCTAAACCAACAGTTTCTGTCACACAACCCTCAATCAAAGACAAAGGAAAAGGCATCATGCAAGAGCCTAAGAGACCTTTGATAAAGAAAGATCAAGTTGCTATTGATGAAGATTTGGCAAGAAATATTCAAGCTCAGTTGGATGCTGAAATCATAGAAGAAGAAAGGCTTAAAAGGAAAAAGCAAGAAGAAGCCAACATAGCATTGATTGAATCATAGGAAAATACACAAGCTATGATGGAAGCTGATAGATTACTAGCTGAAAGACTCCAAACAAGAGAAAGAGAGGAGTTGACAGATAAAGAAAAAGGAAAACTGTTTATGGAACTCATGGAGAAAAGAAGAAAACATTTTGTTGCACTAAGAGCACAAGAAAAGAGAAACAGACCTCCTACCAAGGCACAAAAGAGAACTTAAATGTCTACCTATCTTAAGCACATGGGTAGATACACATACAAACAGCTAAAGGGAAAGAGCTATGATGAAATTTAAAAGTTTTTTGACAAGGAGATGAAGAGGGTAAATACGTTTGTGGCTATGTGTTCAGAGGTATAAGAAAGCAATGAATAGAAGGTAGAAGGTAGTGAGGAGAAAGCTAAAAGCATCAGAAAGAAGAGTCTTGGTAAGAAAAGAGCAGTAAAAGAGCATCAACAAGAATCTTCAAAGAGATAAAAACTGGAGGATGATAAAGAAACTAATGAGCATGAAGAAGTTAAAGCAGATGATATAGCTGAATTGAAAAAAACATTTGGTAATTAAAAATGATGATAATATAGAAATTGATGCTATACCACTTGCTACCAAACCACCTATGATTGTTGAATACAAGCTTCTTAAAGAAGGAATAATGGTGCATTTTCAATTGATCAGAGTAGATGGAAGTTCCAAGAGATATTCTTCAATGATTAGGATGCTTCAAGATATTGACAGAGAAGACTTGGAGACTCTTTGGAAGTTAGTCAAAACAAAGCATGGTGATTTAAGACCTGAAGATGAACATGAAAGAGTGCTGTGAGGTGATTTGAAAATCATGTTTGAACCAGACATTAAAAGTAAAGTATGGAGAGATCTACAAGGTTATACAGTGAGTGTTTGGAAATTGTAAGATTCATGTGGAGTACACTTTGTCAGGTTTGCAAATGTGCACATTTCTTGTTTAGTTGAAAAAGAGGATATCCCTCTCACACAATAACAATCACCAATATGCTAAACAGAAATTAAGACTGATCATTTTAATGAGATGTGCTATTAACTGCTCAAGCTTATGGTAAAACATCAAAGTGGTCAATAAAAGGTTTGAATGTATCCTCCTGGGTATGATGAAGACTTTTGATGTGAACATCAAGTTTAGAGGAGGATTGTTGGGACTTAAAGACTTCAAGGTTACTTAGTACTGGGCTCAGGTACATAATGGATTTTATGCTAAGTAGTTAGTACTGGTAGTATAATGTTACCACTACTAGTTACTACTGTTAGTATAATTTAGTACTGTTAGTATTAAGTTTCTACTGTCAGTAGAAGTTAAGACTACTCAGAGTTGAAGACTGAAAGTATGCTAAGTGGTTAGTACTGTTAGTACAAAAGTTACTACTGCTAGTGTAACTTAGTATTGCTAGTATAACTTAGTGCTGCTAGAGTAAAGTTACAATTGTTAGCGTAAAGTTAGTACTGCTAGTACTTACTACTGCTTATGCTCCAGTTTGTGCTGCTGGTTATAAAGATACAACTGGCTGCTGATTAAAAACTGCCTTAGAAAAGACTTTAGCTGTAAGAGGATAACGACGGTTTTTAAGAGATAAAGATTAGAGAACAAGAATACTTATGAGATAAGTATTAAGTTATTTTTGTAAAAGATATGCATAACTTGATTGATTAAGAGATTACGTTTATTTATAGAAAAGTTCATGATAGTTAGGTAATGTATTGTAAAAACGTGTTCGGACTCTTGGTGTATAAATGGGAATCCTTTAGGGCATAAGTTTAGTATTCATCAGCTACACATCCATTCTGAGTTTTCCATTGAGTTATAGCTTCAAGGTTGTAAACCCTATCACTAAGTTAAAGTGATCGTATTAATATATATTGAAGCTTGTTATGTTAATTATATCTTTGTGTCAAAACATAATTTACTGTTTCATTGAGAATACTTCTTAGGTGTTCACAAACTAGTTTCCTCATTGTTTTATCATTTCAAATCCAAGTTTCAGTCTTATTTTTTTGGATTAATCCAAGGGTACTAAACCTTACAAGCTAAGGAGTTTAAGATCTATTCATTGGGATCAACAACAAGCAATGACCGAACCGTCATGGATCGATGCAATGCAAGAAGAAATTCATGAATTTGAAAGACTTGAAGTTTGGGAATTGGTGCCGTGTCTAGATAACGTGTTCTTGATCAAACTCAAATGGATTTATAAGATCAAAACAGATGAATCTGGCGGGGTACTAAAGAATAAGGCTTAACTAGTTGCTCAAGGATTCAGACAAGAAGAGGGTATCAATTTCAAGGAATCATTTAGACTGGTTGCTAGAATAGAGGCCATCCGTATCTTCGTTGCTAATGACGATCTACCAAATGGACATCAAAACGGCTTTCTTAAATGATGAGCTTAAAGAAAAGGTCTACATTTCTCAACCAGAAGGATTTGTTGACGTGGACAACCCATCACATTTGTACAAGCTCAAAAAGGCTCTTTACGATCTCAAACAAGAACCACGTGCATGGTATGATATGCTGTCAAGCTTCCTTATCTCTTAAAATTTCTCCAAAGGTGCAGTTGATCCAACACTCTTCACACGGCATGCTGGAAATGACCTATTACTGGTACAAATTTATGTTGATGATATAATATTTGCATCCACTAATATTGCCATGTGTGATGAGTTTGTAATCTGATGACAATATGTTCAGAGATGAATGTTAGGGCACACTCATGATTTGAAAAACAAGAAAACTGTTATGATGACTCTACAGGGGAAACAGTTGATGATACAATTTACAGTGGCATGATTTGCTTACTTTATGTATCTTATAGCAGTGTCCTGTAATTATCTTTATGTGTCTACCTTAGTGCCGGTATCAGGCTAAGCCTACCGAAAAGCACTTACAAGCAGTGAAACGGATCTTTTTCGGCTACCTAAAAGGAATCCATTAACATGGGGTCTATGGTACTCGGAAGGATACCGATATGTCACTCACAGCTTATGTAGATGTTGATCATGCGGGCTGTCAAGATACTAGACGTAGTACATCTGGAAGCGCTCAGTTCTTAGGTGAATAAAACTTTTAGACTGGTGTCCAAAGAGCAAAGGGGGGAGGGGGGGGGGGGGGGGGGGTGGGGGGGTGGGTGGGGGGGGGGGGGAGGGGGGTGGGGGGGGGGGTGGGGGGGGGGGGGGGGGGGGGGGGGGGGGGGGGGGGAGGGGGGGGGGAGGAGGGGGGGGGGGGGGGGGGGGAGGGGGGGGGGGGGGGGGGGGGGGGGGGCAGTAAAAGAGCATCAACAAGAATCTCCAAAGAGACAAAAACTAGAGGATGATAAAGAAACTGATGAGCATGAAGAAGTTGAAGCAGATGATACAGCTGAATTGAAAAAGCATTTGGTAATTAAAAGGGATGATGATATAGCAATTGATGCTATACCACTTGCTACCAAACCACCTATGATTGTTGAATACAAGCTTCTTAAAGAAGGAATAATGGTGCATTATCAATTGATCAGAGCAGATGGAAGTTCCAAGAGATATTCTTCAATGATTAGGATGCTTCAAGATATTAACAGAAAAGACTTGGAGACACTTTGGAAGTTAGTCAAAACAAAGCATGGCGATTTAAGACCTGAAGATGAATATGAAAGAGTGCTGTGGGGTGATTTGAAAGTCATGTTTGAACCAGACATTAAAAGTAAAGTATGGAGAGATCTACAAGGTTATACAGTGAGTGTTTGGAAATTGTATGATTCATGTGGAGTACACTTTGTCAGGTTTGCAAATGTGCACATCTTCATGTTAGTTGAAAAGAGATATCCCCTCACACCAATAACAATCACCAATATGCTAAACAAGAAACTTCAGACTGATCATTTTAATGAGATGTGCTATTAACTGCTCAAGCTTATGGTAAAACATCAAAGTGGTCAATAAAAGGTTTGAATGTATCCTCCTGGGTATGATGAAGACTTTTGATGTGAACATCAAGTTTAGAGGAGGATTGTTGGGACTTAAAAGACTTCAAGGATACTTAGTACTGCTCAGGTACATAATGGAAATTATGCTAAGTAGTTAGTACTGGTAGTATAAAGTTACCATTGCTAGTTACTACTGTTAGTATAATTTAGTACCGTTAGTATTAAGTTTCTACTGTCAGTAGAAGTTAAGACTACTCAGAGTTGAAGACTGAAAGTATGCTAAGTGGTTAGTACTGTTAGTACAAAAGTTACTACTGCTAGTCTAACTTAGTACTGCTAGTATAACTTAATGCTGCTAGAGTAAAGTTACAATTGTTAGCGTAAAGTTAGTACTGCTAGTACTTACTACTGCTTATGCTCAGTTTGTGCTGCTGGTTATAAAGATACAACTGCTGCTGAATTAAAACTGCTAGAAGACTTACAGCTGTCAAGAGGATAAAGACGGATTAAAGAGATAAAGATTAGAGAACAAGAATACTTATAAAGATAAGTATTAAGTTATTTTTGTATAAGATATGCATAACTTGATTGATTAAGAGATTACGTTTATTTATAGAAAAGATCATGATAAGTTAGGAATGTATTGTAAACCGTGTCGGACTCCTTGGTGTATAAAAGGAGATCCTAGGGCATCTAGTTTAGTATCTCATCAGCATACACATCATCTGAGTTTTCCATAGAGTTCATAGCTTCAAGGTTGTAAACCCTATCACTAAGTTAAAGTGATCGTATTAATATATATTGAAGCTTGTTATGTTAATTATATCTTTGTGTCAAAACATAATTTACTGTTTCATTGAGAATACTTCTTAGTGATATAAACTAGTTTCCTCATAGTTTATATCATTCAAATCAAAGTTTCATTCTTAGTATTTTTGGATTTATCCAAGGGTACTAAACCTTACAAGCTAAGGAGTTTAAGATCTATTCATTGGGATCAACAACAAGCAATGACCGAACCATCATGGATCGATGCAATGTAAGAAGAAATTCATGAATTTGAAAGACTTGAAGTTTAGGAATTGGTGTCGTGTCTAGATAACGTGTTCTTGATCAAACTCAAATGGATTTATAAGGTCAAAACAGATGAATCTGGCAGGGTACTAAAGAATAAGGCTCGACTAGTTGCTCAAGGATTCAGACAAGAAGAAGGTATCAATATTTAGGAATCATTTGCACCGGTTGCTAGAATAGAGGCCATCCGTATCTTTGTTGCTAATGACGATCTACCAAATGGACGTCAAAACGGATTTCTTAAATGACGAGCTTAAAGAAGATTTCTACGTTTCTCAACCAGAAGGATTTGTTGACCTCGACAACCCATCACATGTGTACAAGCTCAAAAAGGCTCTTTACGGTCTCAAACAAGAACCACGTGCATGGTATGATATGTTGTCAACCTTCCTTATTTCTCAAAAATTCTCCAAAGGTGCAGTTGATCCAACACTCTTCACACGGCATGCTGGAAATGACCTATTACTAGTACAAATTTATGTTGATGATATAATATTTACATCCACTAATACTGCCATGTGTGATGAGTTTGCTAATCAGATGACCAATAAGTTCAAGATGTCAATGATAGGGCACACTCATGATTGAAAACAAGAAACTGTATGAAGATCTACAGGGGAAACAAGTTGATGATACACTTTACAGTGGCATGATTTGATACTTAATGTATCTTATAGCCAGTAGACCTGACCTTATCTATGTTGTCTACTTATGTGCCCGGTATCAGGCTAAGCCTACCGAAAAGCACTTACAAGCAGTGAAACGGATCTTTCGATACCTAAACGGAACCATTAACATGGGTCTATGGTACTCGAAGGATACCGATATGTCACTCACAGCTTATGTAGATGTTGATCATGCGGGCTGTCAAGATACTAGACGTAGTACATCTGGAAGCGCTCAGTTCTTAGGTGATAAACTTTTTAGCTGGTCGTCCAAAGAGCAAAAGAGAACTGCCATATCGAGTACAAAGGCTGAATATATTGCCTTATTTGGGTGTTGCTCACAAATCCTTTAGATGCGTTCACATCTAACAGATTATGGCTTTTAATTCAATAAGATCCCTCTGTACTACGACAACAAGAGTGCGATTGCTTTATGCTGCAATAATGTTCAACATTCAAGAGTAAAGCACATCAATATTCGCTACCATTTCATAAAGGAGCAAGTGGAGAATGGAATCGTAGAGCTATACTTTGTCCGGACTGAATACCAACTGACTGACATCTTTACTAAACCTTTGCCTCGAGAGAGATTTAACTTCTTGATTGATAAGCTAGGTATGAAAAGCATGTCTCCAGAAACGTTGAAACATCTGGCAGAGGAAACGGACGAGTGATGATGGTAACTCATATCCTATATATATGAAAACATAAAAAATCCAAAAAGATTTTCCTTTTATAAAATTTTACAAAAACAAAAGAAAAAAATTAAAAAATCAGAAAAATATAAAAATATGTATCTCTGGCATGTCTTCTGAAAATCGATAACATTTACAGACTTAGAAATGTCATTTAATAATGATACGAGGCTGTAAATGAAGTTCGAGCAGAAGTTTCAAAACATGCCAAAATGGCTTGCTATTATTTCCGATAGTAACCCGGTCTTCATCTTCAAGGCAAGTATGTCGTCAAAAAGACAACTTGACCTCACAATGGGAAATTTATTTTACTCGGGAATGAATTACCTTATATTCATTCAAAGGCTTATGACTACTTTGCATCACAACCCGTGCTTCTTATATTCCGTAAGTGTACATGTCAGTGCACTTATGTGTCAAAATAAGAGAAATATTTTTTTTGGGTGTTGATTTTCAAAATATACAACAATCATCTTTCAGATTCATCAAATCATCACTTTCTAAGACAATTTTGATCCATCAAATAACGACTACAGCTCTTTCAATAGAAAACGGGTCATTATTTGAGGGGGAGAAACTATCAAAATCATCTTCTTCATAATTAATAAGGTGTCAATGAGAAAAGGTTTTAATGATATCAGGTGAATAATTAAAGGGAAGTTAATTAAATTTAACTCAATCGGGCTTTACATGGTATTTGTTTAATCTTATAGGGGTATTAATGCAAAATGTATGATTTTTTTTCTTGTTTTCTAAACCTTAGGGTCTAGTTTTGCAATTTGGGAAACTTAGTTTGCCTTAGCATAAGTTTAAAAGAAAATTAGAAATATTGTTAAACTTCAGGGGGCATTTATGCCAAACCATGAAAGATTTGAACATAAACACCCCCTTACCGTCACTTCCCTCTCGTCGCACACACAAAAAACCTTAATCAACCATTGTTAAATCTCAAGACCTTCAAGAACTTCCTCAATCCTTGTTTTAAGCTTAAGGTACATGTGTGTTAACATTACAACTTCCATATATATGACCAAATCATGGAATTGTACTCGAAAAACCCTAAAATTGACCTAAATTTTGTCACCACTTTAAAGTGTATGAAAAGTTAAATTGTTTGAGGGGTGTTAGTCTATTAGGGGTCTATTTGTTGTACCCATAATAGTTTTTAATAGGGATAACTAATTCATGAGTTTTGAATGATTCTTGATTTTGAAATTGTTGAAAATGGGCAAGAACTTGAAAATATTCATGGGTTTAGGTTTAGGCCTGTTATATTGAATGATTGAATGCATTTGAATGTTATTTAACATGTTTGAATGAAAAATCTTGAATATTGTGGGTTCTAGTGTTCATATGGCTTGAACTTGGCTTAAATTAAGATTTTTATGGTTAATTCATGTGTTAAAGATGTAAGAATAATTCCTAGATGCTATGTGACCAAGATATGATAGATATTATGGCTTAAAAAGGTAATGAATGTTTGAGTAAAAGTTTGCATTGGCGAATAATACTCATAGACCTTAACACAGTATGTAGGGATTACACATGCGAACTATACATAAGTGCTTAACAAAGGCAAACTATACGTTTGAATTTGCACAGGCGAATTATACATTTTTGTATAGGCGAACTATACGTTCATTAGTTACTCAGGTGAACTATACATGCATAATTATAACAAGCGAACTATACGTGGGTGTCTAACACAGGCGATCTATACATAGGTAGTTAACACAGGCGACTTATACACTAACTAAAGGCGAACTATACTTGATTTTTTTCTTGTAGATCTAATCTCGTAATCTTGGTAATCCAATCCCATAACCTAATCTAAGTATAATTAATTCCTATCTTGTCACTTAGTGATTAAATTAGGTGTAATTTTCCTTAGAAAATATTTAGTATTTGCCTTGATTTCAATAGTTGGCCTATAGTTAGTGTGGTAAATGAGTATGTGTGTCTCCTATTTGCATGTGTATTAATTCTTTGCCTAGTAATGGTATGCCTATCTCTTGTTGTAAATGCTATCTTGCATCATTAATCATTTATGTTCTAGATTGCTTATGAGTTATATATATATTTGCTTGTATATGAACTGTATGTGACAAATCTTAGCAGAATCATGTCTTCCATCACTGCTCAACAAACCAAGCTTGATCTTAAGCTTGTTCCCAAGGAGAATAGACTTGATATGAGAAAATGCAATGGAAGAATCCCTCATGGATTGACACCAAGAGAACCCACATTTCAAGTCATTCTGGATGCTATTGCACTCACTCTATGTTATCCTGCATTTCTCATCACTGCTGATGTCCCTGAAGTGTATATGCATCAATTTTGGAATTCTGTGTACAAGCATGACACCTTTTATAAATTTAAGCTTGACAAGAAGAAACGATTCAAACTTACTTTGGAAGTCCTTAGTGATATCTTTCAGATTTTCGCAAGAGTACTAGGTAGAGACTTTGATGCCCTTCCTTCTGAAGAAGACACTGTGTCTTTCTTAAGAGAACTCGGTCATACTTGGGAGATCAATTCACTCAATGATGTTGTTGTCGATCAGATGCATCAACCGTGGAGAAATTTTGCTTCTCTTATCAACTGGGGTTTATTTGGAAAGACTAGTGGTCTTGACAAGCTTCGTCTCTCCGAGCTCAAATCCTTTGGGGTATGTTTTATCAGAAAAATGTAGACTATGTGGAATTACTTTGGGAAGACTTCATCTACCAGATTGAAAACAGAGTCTACAAAAAGCAAGAAAAGATGTACTACCCTCGATTCACCAAAGCTATCATTCACCACTTCTTTATTCAAGAAAAGAAACTTTCTTAGAGAAACAAAATTAGGATGCACACCTCCAAAGATGACTACTTGATTAACTCCTTAATATTTGTCTTTACAAATGAATCAACTCAAATCTATGCAGCTATTCTTCCTGGGTGTTTGACCAGTCCAGCAATGAAGGAAAGTAAAGCGTACAAGACTTATCTTGGCTATGCTACAGGTGCTGTACCTCCCTAGATTGCTAGAAAATTCAAGAAACCCTCTCTATCTAAGAAGGACAATGATCTAGTCCATGTAGATGAAGAAATCTTCAACTAAGCCAGCAACAGGTATCGTCATCAGAGAGCCTCATGTGGAAAGAAAGTCTAAAAGAAAGGAAAAGGAAAAGGTAGATGTTACTCGTGGCAAACGAATTGATCTACTATCTAAAGGAGCAATGACTGAATAATCTCATATGAAAGAAGTAAGAAAGAAGAGCTTAAGGGACTTTCACAAGACACATCCTAGTGGTTCTGGTACGGTTGCCGAAATACTACTGAGAGTTGATAAGATCACACCTACTGTCATAAGTGAAGGAACTGGTGATAAACCAGGGGTTCCCGATGTGATAGAAGATGACTCTACTGAGAGTGAATCTGAGTCTTGGGGAAATGATGAAGACGACAACAACAATGAACAAGAATCAAGTAATGAAGGCAATGAGCAGAATAATGAAAGTGAAAAGCAAGAATCTGATTCAGAGCAAGAAGAAGAATCTGAAGATGATGATCAAGAAGATGAGGAGTTTGTTCATACTCCCTCTCCTACTAATGATAAAGATGATGATTATCTGTAATCAGAAAGTGATGATGTGATTAAAAGTGATGAAGAAAAGGGAATAGATGATACTACCTACCAATTTGATGATAATGTTGATGCAAGATTAAAAGAACCCACTTAGACTGATAAAGAGATTGTTCAAGGTGAGGGTGCTGATGCTGAAATGAATGACGCTCAACAAGGGAATGAAAATTTAGAGACTACTCAAGAACAAGTTGTTAAAGATGCTCATGTGACAATTTCTACTGTTACGAAGAAGACTGAAGTTCCTATTACTAGTTCTTCTCGTTCATCCGATTGGCATCTAAATTCCTAAATTTTCTAGATATTCCTCATGCTGATGCAAAAATTGTTTCTCCACTAGATGTTCATGTCCACCATGAATTCCTAAGAACTCAGGCACCTACTCTTCTTACAATACCGGTTTCTGTTATCACTGAATCATCACCTATATACACAAACATTCCTCAATCATCACAAACCTTCACTCCTCCACCAATACTGACAACACCCAATCCACCACCGACAATTGAAACTACAAATCCTCTATCTACACTTCCTGACTTTGCATCAGTCTTTCGATTCAACGATAGAATAACAACATTGGAAAAAGAAGTTGCTGAACTTAAAAAGGACCCTCTACACACTCAAGTGACAACTTTAGTTGATGAACATCTAGACACAAGGTTGGGAGAAACCAGAGAAGAATTCATGAACTTCCTTTCAGAGTCTCTCACGGCAAGAATCAAAGAGCAAGTAAAAGATCAGCTGCCTCAGATTCTGCCCAAGGAAGTGTCTAACTTCGCTCCACCTGTGATCGAAAAGTTGATTAAAGAATCACGTGATGAAGTTACTCTAGCAAAGGTGTCTTCTCAACCACATTCTACTTATGAGGCTGCTTCTACACTTACTGAATTTGAGTTAAAGAAGATTCTTATCGACAAAATGGAGAAAAGTGAATCATATCTGGCAGCTCCCGAACACCGAGATTGCTATGATAGTTTGAAAAAATCTTACGATCTCGACAAAGATTTCTTCTTCTCTTATGATGTGTATTCCTTGAAGCGAAGCCGCAAAGACAAAGACAAAGATGAAGACCCTTCCGCTGGATCAGACCGAGGGTTAAAGAAGAGAAAGCTAAGCAAAGATGCAGAACCAACCACTGGTCCGAAAAAGAAAGATTCAACGTCTGGCTCTTCTAAAAGCTCCAAGTCTTAACCAAAATCTGCTGGAAAATATGTTTAATCAGAGGAACCAGTGTCTGAGGTTGCAAATAAAGACATACCACAAGATCACGAAGGGGATATGGGTAATGACAATGCTGAACCCAGGAAAAAGGCTGCACCTAGACATGATTGATTCACAAAACCGACACAGCCTCAAGAACCCATTGATCCTGACTGGAATGTAGACAAGACTCCACAGAAAGGACTAACTCAAAAATGGTTGACAACTCTCGTAGCTTTTACTTCTACTAATAAATCATTAAAGGACTTTGATGAATTGATAAGAACTCTCATAGACTTCTTTGGATACATCTTGAATGGCCTAAAAATCAAGAATTTAACTCAAGAAATCCTGTTAGGACCAGCATTTAGACTACTCAAAGGCACCCGCTCTAATTATGCTGAATTAGAATATGACTTTAAAGAATGCTACAAGGCTCTTTCAGAAAAGCTTGATTGGGAAAATCCTGAAGGTGGTGACTACCCATTTGATCTTTCCAAACCCCTTCCTTTGATCACACGTAGGAAACGTCAAAGAGTATTATAGTATATTAGATATCATAACACAATCAAGAGATGGTGTGTAGGCCGATTTCTAGAGAGAGAAAATGGGAAGTTCTAATGAGAGAAAGACACTTAGTGTGTGTTTATTATACAATGAACAACCAACCCCATCCCATGGCTAGAAAGGGGTATAAATACATGTGTTTGGATGCCATAATGGGCTATGGTATAGGCTTACAAGTGGGTAAAAGACCCGGTCCAATACCATGAGTCATATGCTTACGATTCAACTATGAGCTATGCTATTCTAGACAATACACGGGGTGATCGAGTCTTTTTCTTAAACCTAACAATCTCCCCCTAAGGGAGGTCACCCCTAAAAATACAATTTGAATTCTAGCATTCTAAGTCTTGACCTTCTGGTTTTAGCTCGTAGTCTTTGATTCTTCATTCTTTGAGTTCTTTGTACATTATGTAGTGATCCTTGAGCTTTGTTCCTTAGATTTGTGTGATCTTTGAGCATTCTTTGAGATCATCAGCCATAGTACATCTCCAAATCATCCTTGTGGTAGTGTTTCCTCCATGTAATGTTGTAACCTTTGGACTGGCGTGCTCACACTTTTCTGGATCATGATAGTACTCATTAGAGTTGCGGAAGCTGTGTTATAGGTCTTTCAGTTGTCACGACGTCTTTGATTAGAAACATTAAGTGTGAGCATGGGTTTATGAATTGACTCTACTGGAACAACGTATCTCCATCTCTATTTTTACTTGAGCCTGTAATAAAACAGTTAGCAATAAAGCTTATGGACGAATATGGCTTTGTCATTCGCCCGAGTCTGGTTGGATAAACCTCTGGATCCGTGAGGACCGACCTGTAATCAGGTAGATTCATCTTAAGAAGAATCTCCTTGATAGGATTTCCAATATAAGTATCGGATCATCTAATGTACAACCATCAGAGTCACAATACTTGGCTGTTCCCTTTATCGGAACATCTCAAAGCAGACAACACGATAAGAGTGAATCAGTTAGTTACTATCTTACCGATTAAAGAGAAAAATTGATTTGAAAATCATTTGACGTGTCACTAGAGAAAGTATTTGTGTGACAAATCGAGAGTATTTTATGGCACAAAATCAAATTTCATCAGAAACACATTTGTTTTGAAAGACTTGCACAGTCAATGTGCTCGAAAATCAATTGTTGAGCACATCGAAAGGTTTTCCAAAAACTATTCGTCAATTCACTGCCTAGAACAAGTTTGATTCATAAAGAATCGCACCATTGTTACTTTCTATTTGTCACAAGTTTGACCCATAATGGATCTCACATTTCACCTACCTAGAGCTTGTTTGATGTTGGATCTAGAAGGATTTCCATCTTCATTGTGAGTACTTTCGTATCACTCAGATGTTTTGGCAATACCACGAGGATAATGCGTAGGACTCTTAAGATCTTATATACTATCAAAGTGTGTGATGAGCATGCTTAGTTTGTATTAGTGTCCTAGCGAGATTTATGGATGATCTCATAGCTCTAGACTCTATAGTGAACATTTGGTTTTAGTAGTCGGAGGCTGGAGCAGACTGCCACCTTTTCAATATCGTATAACTCAGAGTGAGAGAGACGATAGAAATGTATTGATCTTTGTAAGATATGAAACAAGAGTCCTTTAAGGTATCTTGAGTGGCGAGGGAGGGTTGTGCAGCGTATCATTGGGTCCATGATACTTGTCTTCAATGTCAGCAATCAACCATGTGATTCTGACAGCATATGTAGTGACCCGATTTCTGCCTAATGTTTAAGGAGGGTTACTTTCTTTTCACCCTTTATCTTAACATTTCTTTTTTATTCTTCAACCCCTTCAGTGCTTACCG
The DNA here is from genome assembly GCA_026074375.1 of Tanacetum coccineum. Taxonomy (NCBI): domain Eukaryota; kingdom Viridiplantae; phylum Streptophyta; class Magnoliopsida; order Asterales; family Asteraceae; genus Tanacetum; species Tanacetum coccineum. The sequence continues at coordinate 17,055 of BQNB010031851.1, read as the reverse complement.
AGACTTCATTACTAGTACCTTGTTGGGTATGTTCCAGCACTAGCTCTATCTCAATCCGCACTATTCCCTTATTCTCACATTACTCCTTTTGTAATCATACCTAAGGACTTCTACACTAACTAGTGGATTTTCCCTAGGTAGATCCCTCCGGCCCTGGCGGGATCATGGGAACATGTACCTAATCATACCATCCTTATAAATCTAATAAAGTAAATACAAGGTCGGTCTTTTGGTACTGTTCTCTTCGCCATAAAACCATTTGAAAATCAATCAAGGTACGGGTGATGTAAACATCAAAGCATTAGTACCTTGATTGTTTTGATTTATGAAACTGCTCCCCCTTAACATGTGCGTCGATATTCGAAATTGTTTGGCACATGGAGGGAAGAGTACCTGCTTGAGTCTTAATAGATCATATTTTTATCAGATTTAATATTTAAATCACATTCTCTCCCTTGATCAAAAATTTCAAACCCTTTGAGATTTAGGATCTCAATTGATTTAAATATGTTAGAAAATTTAGGAGAAAATATGGTCTGATTAAGTACAAGCCGATATTGGAACTTATATATGCTCCCCCGCAGTTAATGAGGGATTCTGTTAGTGTCAGTTATGATGAATTTATAAATGATTTGGAGTTTAACGAGAAACTCATGAAAAATTCACAAACTGACACATAACACTGATTACCACACTACTTATTGATGTACAATATTATGTATGAGACAGGACCTAAAATGTTCAAACCGAAAATGGCACAATCATTTTGTCCATGTAAGAAACCTGTAGTCCGTCTCGATACTCTCCAGATGGAAGTTGTCATAGCTTCCCTCGAACCAAAAATCCTTTCATGAGTAGATTCAAAATTTTCTTGTATGCCACACTGAGAAGACTTGATGTATAGAGCCTAAATATATAAAGTACACAAGGATTTCGAAACCGTAACACCAAAGTCAATTAAGTCCCTAATGAGCATATTTCTCCTTACAAGATAGTGATGATATAAATTGAAACACCAAGGTTAGCTAAGTCTCGGAAGTGACAATTATTCCCTCTAAATAGCCGAAATGACAATCCCTAAGTCAACTAAGTCTCGGATGTAAACATTTCTTCCTGCAGGATAATGACTATCTAAAGGTGTCATCATACCTATGAGTACCTCTTTTATCAAATATTTCTACTCCTTTTTTAAGAATAAGCATAGTGGTTGACCGTTTGAGGGAGCATTAATTGAATCAGAAACACTTCAAGGCTTTTAAAACAATGTGATTATATCCAAGCATTCCTAAGCCTTTTTACAAACTATTAGGTGTTGTCAATATTGGTCGTTTGTAGTTTAAAGCTTGAATTCACTAAGTCTCAAATTGCAAATAAGTCCACAAAGTTTTAAACAAATGACATCTAAAGCCCTTGTATTTAATATAAATTAACTCCCCTGGAAAATGTGATCCGTCATTATCAAAAACTTTATCCGTGTATACCTTGACTTATTTTGAAAGACTCTTTTAAAAGATTATTTGATGACGCGTTCTCCCCCTTAAATAACGACCCATTTTCTATTTAAAGAGCTGTAGTCATAGTTTGAGTGGTTGAATTAGCTTTTAAATCTTTTTTGTGAAATTCCTTAAACACTGATCCATTGTAGAGACAACTTTTTACCACCATGGTTAACACAAATAATTTTTGAAGAATCATAGAAGAAAAATTAATTGGTTAAAAAAGAAGACTTCCCTTCTTTATCAAGAAATAATGCACTGAAACATACATTAGATCGAGGGTGCACGAATATAAAGTAATCCATGCCCGGGAGAACTTAATCACCCGTTGCTAGGAACAGCCATCTTTTTGGCGACAAGCTTTCCTCATTTTAAAAACCGGGTTGCATATCAGAAATAATAGCAAGCCATAAAGACATGTTTTGAGAAGTTTAAACTTTCGTTCGAGCTTCATTTAAAGACCCGTGTCATTATTGAATGACATTTCTAAGACCGTAAATGTTATCGATAAATGGAAGACATGTCTTGAAAAGTTTAAACTATTTTTAGTATTTTCTATTTTCTGATTTTTATGGATTTTTGTTGGTTTTATATTTTTGTATTTTCTTTTTTTTGAGTAGGAATATGTACATATTTACATAGGATACTTGAAGCAAATCCGTTACTCATCCTAATCATCCGGAAGACGTTTGAGTGTCTCTGGCTTCATACTCTTCATGCCAAGCCGTAGGAGAATGAATTCGAATCGTTCTCTGGGCAGTGCCTTAGTGAATATATCCGCCAGTTGATACTCCGTCCTCACGAAATACAACTCAATCACTCCCTTTTCCACTTGGTCTCTGATGAAATGATGTCGGATGTTGACGTGTTTAGACTTGGAGTGCTAGACGTTGTTGCAGCAGAGAGCTATGGCACTCTTGTTGTCACAATACAGAGGGATGTGATTGTATGCAAAGCCATAATCCGATAATTGAGACCACATCCATAGGATTTGGGCACAGCATCCAGACATCGTGATGTATTCAGCCTCTGTAGACGAGATGGACGTGCTAGTTTGCTTCTTTGATGACCAGCTTACTAACTTGTCACCAAGGAACTGAGCACTGCCAGATGTACTTCTTCGAGTGTCTTGACAACCTACATGATTTGAGTCTGCGTATGCTGTTAGTGCCATGGCGGTGTCTTTCGGATACCAAAGACCCATATTTATGGTTCTTTGGAGATACTGAAAGACCCGTTTAACTGCTTCAAGGTGCTTTTTAGTAGGCATAGATTGATATCTAGCACACATGCACACAACAAAAATTAGGTCAGGTCTAGTGACTGTGAGATACATCAGGGATCCAATCATACTGCGATATTGGGTCTGGTCAACAGGGATCACTGAGAGATCTTCACCTAGTTTTGTTCGCTCCACCATGAGAGTGTCAACAGGGTCACTTTTATGAAGATCAAATTTCTTTAAAATCTCATTAGCATATTTAGATTGATTGATGAAAATGTCTCTAGGATTCTAAGAAATTTGTAAGCCTAAGAAAAAGAATATTTGACCCATCATCGATATTTGAAATTTAGAGCTCATTTCAGTAGAAAAGCGGTCACAGTCTTTGGGATCGGTCGAGGCAAATATTATATCATCAACATATATATGAACATGAAGAGTTTGTTTGACTGTTTTCCGAATGAACAAGGTTGGATCGACCACACCCTTAGAGAATCCTTGTGCTAGAAAAAACTTCGACAAAGTGTCATACCACGCCTGGGGTGCCTGCTTTAACCCGTAAAGAGCTTTCTTTAGACGGTAGACATGGTGTGTGTGACAACCATGGCTTGAGCAGGTTAGTCAAACCGTTAGTGTTGACTTAGGTGCCTGTTGCAATGTATGATTTATGTGATTTTATGTGTTTATGTGTGTTTATATGTGTTTATGAGGTATTGGTAATCAATCTATTGAGAGTGATCATCTCAATGAGATTGGAATGGGGTGAAATTGTTTGAGTTCATTTCGTTCACTTTTAAGTGACAAGGAAATGATTATTGAGATTTGAGCGTTTCTGTGTTAAATGTGTAAGTATTATTACGTATACGTATTTTTTGTGTTAGTAATCTAAGATAGGTTTAGATTTTAAGTGGTAAGTTAAGAAAAATGTAAAAGTTTTATTTTAGGAAAGTTAGGTTGAAAATGAAAAAGTAAAAAGTTATTTTTGAAAGTCTAGTGAATTTCGTTTATGTAAAAAGGTATAGTCAAATTAGTTAAGGTTTTTATAAAAATTTAAGGAAATACAAGTAATTATATAATTAATAAATAAAAGAAAAAAAATAATTTTTTTTTAAAAGAAGCCTTAATCGGCCAAAAATAATAAAGAAAGAAAAAAAGGAAAATAAATGTAATCCTAATTGTTATCCAATTCCTAATTAGAGTTAATCTAGAATATTTCTAGGTAGCCTATAAATACAAAACAAATCCCAAACCCCCTCCCCTATTATTGTCGACCGAACCAAAGAGAAAAAAAAAAAAAGGTTTTTAGGTTTTCTTTTTAAGGCAATTTTCTAATCTTTGTTTAATTTTAGTTATTTAATTTTCAATTAATGTAATTTAAACATGATGGATTAGGGTTGATAAATTAGGGCTTTGATTTTTCTAGAAATTTATAATGTTATAATAATTGTTTGATCATTAGTTAAATAGGTTATGAGATTTGATCATGCGTTAGGGTCTAGATCGTCCGAATTAGTTGTTTAATTCACTACAAAATTTTAAGCAGTTTTGTAACGAGCATAACCCATTCATAAAAGATCAAATAAACAATTTACAACATACTGGAGATAACCTCAAAGAGTCTACTTTCCATCAAAGTTGGTCTCGTGAGTTTTTATGGTGGGTAAGTGGGTTAAAAGGTCTTTACAAAATCAGTGTGTAAAACTGTGACGAATTTCAGTTGTGGTTTTGATTTTTCTAAAAATACTTAGACATCTAGTTAGAGGCTCTAAATCACGTGGAAGTTATTTTATATATTGTGTGTGACCCCTGAATTTTTTCTAAGTAGGTTATGAAGTTTAAGTTGGTTATCTAACGTCATACTTTTAGGGGGTCAGATTCTGGACGAATTCTGGACACTTTGGATTAATGAATTTCTAAAGGGTATTTGTAAAAGGGTAATGACTTTGGGAGAGCTAGGAGAGGTTCATAAGACATATATGTAGCATGGTGAATTTTGGTTTGAATTATAGAAGTGTTTAAGTGGTACGTTTAGGACGTGTAAGTGAGTATAAAATTCTGCTCAAAACCAGAAAATTTAAAGTGTAGCATTGAAGTGTAAATGGCATATGTAGGAGTTGGAAAAGGGTTAAAATCAAGTATAGAACTATGGTAGATAGCTTAGATATCCATCATAGTTGAGGTTACATCATATTGGGTTGAATGCCTAATTGATGGTAGCTTATTGTGTGCTTAATTGTTTAGATTATCCGTGAAGTGTTTGTGAAGCTTTTGTTGGATTCTTTTGGGAAGCTAAGCATCAGGTGAGTTTCATAGTCCCTCTTTTTAATGTTTTAAATTGGGATGGAAATGATGCTAAGTGTTTTGGAAATGTTTTGAATTGCTGTGATTATGTGTTTTGATTGCGTGTGGACATTATGTGACTGCATATGGCTTGTTGTTGCATGATATTGTGTTGTGTTGAGGATCATTAATAGTGGGGCTGATCATCTCACGGATCGTTAATTTGAGATTGATCAACTCAGTGAATTGGTATGGGTCCAGGCCTAAATATAAGCTTCAGCTGGTAGACTTTTAGGTGCGTAAGTGACGTATGTGGGATCGGAGGGGTACGCCTACCCAGTATATGTATGGTTGGTTTGATATGGTGATTTGGTTTGCATGTTAGCATAAGTTCATATGTTGCATAATTGTCCTATATTGTTTTGATAATCACAGTAATTGGTTTGAAAGGTTTATAATGTGTGTCTTAAACCTATGACTCTCACCAACCGTTGTGTTGACGTTTTTAAGCATCATTTTCAGGTGAGCTTCATGAGAATATTGAGGTTAAGAGAAGTGGCTAGAGCGACTGCTAGGATTGCATTGGAGTTCGCTCCTGAGTTTGTTTATGTTTGTTGCATGATTTTGTTGAATGTTATTTGATTTTATTAGGATCGTGAGATATTGTTCTTGTATTGGTGAGACCCTTTTTCATTAATACAAGATGTCGTTCTTTTGGTTTTCGGTATTGTCATGACACATTGTGTCTTTATTACTTAGTTGTGCATTTAGTATTTCTCTATTGTTGACACCAATGTGTTGTGATGATATCCATGACGTTACGCCTCGTGTTTCCACCTTGGCGAGGTGCGACAATATCCCTAGGTTTCATCCCGGACATCCCTAGGGTCAATCTCAACATGATCTCTAACTTCATCCCTATCACCAATATCCAACTCCATATCAACTTCAGCCTCTATAGGATCAATCTCGGTATCCTCCTCTATGCTAGCTTCAGACGAATATGAATCTATGAATCTCTTACGAGGTGGTAAGAGATCAGCACGGGTCGGAGCTAATGATCCCATAACTGGCGTAGATGATGGTACAGAATCAACCGAGGATCTACATCTCTTGCGAGATGGTCCAGCAGAATGTGAAGATGAATGCAGGGGTCTCTCTAATGAATCTTCTGATGATGACTCTGATGTAGTCGGTGGATACAAAGTAGATAATGGAGCAGCACACCAACGACGAAATGCCTCACTACGTCGTGGTGTTCTCCTCAGAGGGGAACACAATCTGGGTGATACATCTCTAGTCGAAGATCCAGAATGAGCCTGATCTTATGCATCCAAACCCGAAGAATGAACTGGCGAAGAATCCGAAGATGAACTAGAAGAAGATGGGTGATGGTCTGAAGAACGAGGTGATGCATGCCTCGATACAAATCTTCGAGCATGAATAACTCCAACTCTCTTCCTCGTAGTCAACAACTTACGCGGCCCATTAAGATGGGTGCGGTAAGGTCGACCAAAAGGAATAGCCTCCCCGAGTCGGATAAGAATCGCTGACCGTCGACGAACCCCGGGTAGGGCCGTAACATGAGCAATATGAAACTCAGATGATGGTGATGGACGTGCTGTTACCCTGCTCCTCCAACAAGCAACAGTAGCAACATAAGGGTCCTGTGATTGTGGTCCATCAGAAGAATCGGGAGCCTCAGAAGATTCGGTGCATACGAATGGTGAAATAGCTGGTAGCGGGGAAATGTGCTCTAGTGAAGACATCTCGTCTGGTGAATCAGAATCGGAACCCGAATAGGGAACCAAGCCACACAATCCAGTGGGTGAAGCGACGAGAGTCGTCTCAACCATAGGAGCAGCAGATGAAATAACAGGAGCAATAGTAGAAGTCTCTGGAGCAACCACAAAGGTAGAAGGAATAACAGTAGGAATATCACCAAAAAAAATAACCCGAGAGGGCGGTGATCCCACACTCTCATTCGAAGAATCAGAAGAAATAGCAATAGCTGAAGCTGCAATGATCTGCATAAGCAAAAGTTTATATAAATATCCTTTATATGAAACCATGCAAGGCATAAAGAAACGATGAAATGAATGGCAAGGTAAATATTGTTGGAAACACAAAAAGTGTCATATATAGGAATCTTTTATATATATATATATATATATATATATATATATATATATATATATATTAGCAAGGATAGCCAATACGTAAGCATAAATAGAGGCACATAGGATCACATACTGGTTATAGACCCGACCTAGTATAACTACCTGGTTCTCTATAACCTTGGCTCTAATTACCAATCTGTCACACCCCCAGACGGGGCCTGGACGGAATACGTGTCCTTGAAGGGCGTGACGTCTAACTATACGAACACAAAGCCAATAAGTATACGACAACTAATCATTGGACGTTTGGAAAAGATAGTTTGTACTCGTTGCATAAAGAAAATAAATTTAAGTTTTACAACCAGTCATATGAGAGTTAAATGTAGCGGAAGCATAATAAAGTTTGACAATGACAACGAGTATATAAATAGATAAGTCTTGAAATTGGCAGAGGTACATAAGCACATTAGACTCCATTTGGCATCAAGTAATGCAAAGCCAAGCAAGCACTGAGAAAACGGGAAAAACATGTTTAATAAGTCAACATTGAATGTTGGATGAATTCAATTGGTTTAAGTTAATACAAGAGTGGACCACAAGATTTCAAAACGCATGCGACTACTATAACAGATACATCATCACATAAAAAGTATTTACTGTTTACGCTAAGCTCATGACACCGATGCTATAAATACAGGACAATCATAATCAGCCACATAGTATTCATGCCCTTAACTGGTGTCCCAAACCAAAGACCACCATAACGCACATCGACATGACATATATCCGTTTGTTCTTCGTTAAGTGGAACCAAAGTAGATAGGGATAATTAGTCCCAATAGATCTATTTACGCACTCGTGCTCACTTAACCAAAACAATTGGCCATAGGTGACTAACGGTTCATGATAGTTCGGGCAATAGTGGTTTGTAGCAAAACTTAGGCAACACATAAACATGTAAAACTCACGTTAAGAACTTGTGTCCAATTTAAAAAGCAAACAATGTTTCTCACCCAAAAGTATAAAGCATTTGAAAATAGGTCAAACGTGAGGCTATGAACTCACCTTAAGCAAGTGGTGAATTGGAAATCAACAAAGAAGAAATAAAGCCGAAAGGTCCTACGCGCGACCTAAATAAATGACGCGTCTTAGGTAAACGAAAGATAACCGAAACTTGTACGACACGCTTTCAAGAGAAAAGACATCCATATGTTTTTGTGCTTTCGTTTGTTTAATAAAGTATGACTAAATAAAATTATAGAGTTTTTCGTCAAGTCTTCGCGTTTATCCAAAAACTACTACTTTTAGAAAGTTTCTATTTTAGGAAAGTTTTTAGTTTCAAGACGTTAATACCGTCCCCTATATTTGTTAAGTTTCCCATTTATTCACAATAATTTTACGCTAACTAAACCATAATCGGCTTACTTTCTCAAGTCCGATCCGCTAAATTTTACTAAACTTACTATTTTTAGTAACTCTATGGCCTTTCCTAAAATATGTAAATGACGTCTTTAAATGATACAAATCAATATATATGTGTTACTATATGTTTCGCTAGAGTTTAGAAAGTCCAAAAATGTCCGAAAGTGTCCGAATACCCTTTTTACTATTCACATCAGCACACTATTTATTGGGTTTTGCCGAAAAATGTTTCAAGTTTCATTTGGCTATAACTTGGCCGTTTTAAGTCCGATTTTAAAGTGCGATATGTGAAAAACTATCTACTCGAAACAAGCTCTTCAAAAACTACTTTTACGCCTAATGAAAACATTTTTAGGTCGACCAAAACCTCAAAACAAATTCGGGACAGCAAGCACTTTTTGTCAAAAACGCAACCAAAATCCACCCAAACTTCACAATAGTGCCTAATCTAGCCTAATCTCCATTCACAACTAATCCACAACAAAACCACACCTAAATCTAACCTAATCCCTTCATTTCTATTGTTGCAACACTCATCAACTCTCATCTCACCAAGAACATAATATTTAACTAGTAAAATAAGGTAGTATCATTATTTATGAAATCTTGTCTTTAAAATCTTTCAAAAATTGAAACACAACATATGGATGTATGGATCTTTGAACATATAAGAAGAATGTAAGAAAACCACAAAGAAAGATTCAAGATACTTACAAGAATGAAGAACAAGTAGTGAAATCACAAGATCTATACCCCAAAATAATAGATCTAGAAAAACCCCAAATAATAACCAAACCCTAATTTGTAGATCTTGAAAATACTTGGAATCAAAAGAAAACCTTCTTGGAATAACCTTGGATCTTGATAAAGTAAAGTATGAAATGTGTGAATCTCGGTAGAAATCAAAAGTATGGATTGTGTATGTATGTATGTGTATGTCGTGAGCTAGGAGAACAAAAGAGGGAGAGAAAACAATTTTTGAGGCTATGAAATGAATGAAAACCCTAAGAGAAGTAGATGTATTTATAGGCCAAGAGTTAGAGTTTTTGACTTGTCAAGCAAAGTATAAGTGACCAATACACACCAAAGGTGTGTGTATGTGGTTCAGCCAAACTAAGCCACAAGGACTATGGTTCATATTTTTTTTGAGTCTTGGTTTATTATACTTGTCTAAATTTTGAATTTCAAGTCAAATGAAGTCAAAGTGTGCAAGTAAACACATGGTTTTGTCAAACTTGAGAAATGGTGCATGAGAAGGACTCTCTCATGTGTCACTTTTATATACATGCATGTGATTTTCAAGAAAAGATGCCATTCAATTAATTTCAAGGCTTATGTTTGCATTTGGCTTGAGTTTAGGCGTCCTCAATATATCAAGAGGGGGGAGGTGAATGAAAAATTTAACATTACAAGGCTTGACGGATGATAACTCGAGTTTACACGAAAAGTTTGCGGGTTTCCGGGGTTCTGTTTGGTCAAAAACGCGAAAAAGCGCAATTTTAAAGATAAAACCCTAAAATTAATATCGGAAGTGATTAAAATTCACGAAACACTTGGAAAATATAAAATAACTCATATAATATCTAAACTAATGAATATCCGATGCCGGAACGCGTCCGATGACGCTTTTTAGATTTACGCGGTTTAACTTCCTGGTAAACTGTTAGATTCAAACGTAACATGTAAAAGTCAAAGATAATAATCGGAAAGGTTTAAAATGTTGACCTGAAATTTACGGGGTGTGACATAAACCTTCTGTGAACTGTAGTCAATATGCCATATTCATTAGTTGAATACGCCATATTGACTTAAGAAACGAGTAGTCCGTATCTTAAAATATGGATACTCCGTATTCGTAGATATGGGCACACTGTATAGACCAAAGTATGAATACGCCGTATTCATTAATTGAATACATCGTATTACACTTAAACTTGTAATACACTGTATGAGTGGCCGTATTGCCTAATACGCCGTATACATTAGTTGGATACGCCGTATTTGTGCCCTGATACAGAACACCTGCAAAATCTGTCAAATTTTACAGAAACTCAAAATACCAAAAACCCTAACAGACCCTAAACACTATGAAAATCTGCAAATAAATCAGATTTGCTTAAACCTTAAAGACCAAACAAATTAATTATTACTTTAACAAGTTATCGAGACACTCCGCATAATCCAAACATCAATTAGCACATTTACTAGTGCCAATTTACATTCGACTTAACAATTCATACTTAACCCATTCAAAGGTAACCAAAACACATGAAACAACAATAGTTTGACTTTAAAAGGAAAAAGGGACCTAAAATAATCATAATTATACCCAAACAAAAGATTGACGCTTCGGGGCTTCAACTTCCTTGGTTCGTTGATCCAAAAGAAAGTCTTCTACTACAAAGATCAACTACTTCATCATCATATTACTAATTCTTCTCCTTACTTTTCTCCACACCACTTGGACTTACAAAAACATTCATCAACTAAACTATAAGCATGAGCTTAGTAAGTACTTGATATAAACTACATTCAAACATGTTATAGCTAGTAATTAAACTAACCATAACACAACAAATGCCTCAAAAGGTGCAGCTTTAATACTTGTATGATAGCTGTTGTTGTAGGAGAACTCTATCAATGGTAGATGTCTGTCCCATCCCTTTCCGAAGTCCATCACATACGCTCGTAGCATGTCTTCTAACGTTTGGATGGTCCTCTCACTTTGACCATCTATTTGTGGATGGTAAGCCGTACTCATATCCAGTTAAGTACCTAGAGCTTCGTTCAACAATTTCCAGAAATGAGACGTAAACTTACTGTCTTGATCAGAAATAATCGAAACTGGCACTCCATCGCTCGAGACTACTTCCTTCAAGTATTGTCTCATCAACTTCTCCATTGTGTTAGTTTCCTTCATTGGTAAGAAATGGGCAGACTTTGTGAATCGGTCTATAATTACCCAAATTGTATCTTGACCAGACGTCATCTTAGGTAACTTAGTAACGAAATCCATAGTAATGTTCTCCTATTTCCATACTGGGATTACAGGTTGAACCAACAAATAGGATGGTTTTTGGTATTCTACTTTAACCTTTGCACAAGTCATGCATTTACTAACATACGTGGCAATTTCTACTTTCATGTTGGGCCACCAGTATAGCTTCTTCAAATCTTGATACATCTTGTCTGATCCATGGTGGATCGAATACATTGACTTATGCGACTCGTGCATAATCAAAGCTCTCAAGTTTCCAAAACATGGTATCCAACTTTTATTCTTCAAACACAACGTTTCGTCTGCCCGTGGCTCCAGATTCTTAATCATGCCACACAAATCTTTTGTTCCATAATTATCTTCCTTTCTTGTCTCAACCTGAGCATTCAAGATCTGCACATGGAGGTTTAAACCAATTGTCATAACCAAGGCTCAAACTCGTAGTGGCTTAGGTCTACTCTTTCGGCTCAACGCATCAGCCACCACATTCGCCTTTCCCAGGTGATAACGTAACTCACAGTTGTAATCACTTAACAGATCTAACCATCTACGTTGTCTCATGTTCAACTCTTTTTGATCTAGAATATGTTGCAAACTCTTATGGCCAGTGAACACAACGCACTTCGTGCCATAAAGGTAATGCCTCCACATCTTGAGAGCGAACACCACAGCTCCTAATTCCAAATCATGTGTCATGTAGTTCTTCTCATGGATTTGGAGTTGGCAAGATGCATAAGCTATGACTTTCTCCTTCTGCATCAATACTGCGCCTAATCCCTTGTGAGAAGCATCACAATATACTATGAAGTTTTCACTTCCTTTGGGCAATGCCAAAATCGGTGCACTACACAACTTTTGCTTCAATGTTTGGAAAGCAGTTTCCTCCTTTTCACCCCAATTGAACTTTACATTTTTCTAAGTCAGCTTCGTCATAGGCATGGAAATCTTGGAGAAACCTTCGATAAATCATCGATAGTAACCGACAAGACCTAGAAATTGGAGAATTTTTGTTGGAGTCTTGGGTGGTTCCCAATCCTTGATTGACTCAATCTTAGCAGGATCAACATGAATGCCTTCACTATCAATCACGTGTCCAAGAAATTGTACCTTCGACACCCAAAAGTCGCACTTCGAGAACTTGGCGTACAATTCTTCTTTCTTGATCAACTCCAAAATTTGTCTAAGATGTGCATCATGTTCTTCCTTGGTCTTCGAGTAGATCAAGATATCATCGATGAACACGATCACAAATTTATCTAAGTATGGTCTGCATACCCGGTTCATCAAGTCCATGAATACTACCAGCGCGTTAGTCAACCCGAAAGGTATCACTTGGAACTCATAGTGACCATAGCGGGTCCTAAATGCCGTCTTTGGAATATCCTCGTCACGAACTCTGAGTTGGTGATAACCAGACCTCAGGTAGATCTTCGAGTACAACCTTGATCCTTGCAACTGATTAAACAAGTCGTTGATTCTCGCAAGTAGGTATCGATTCTTTACAGTAAGCTTGTTAAGTTCACGGTAGTCGATACACATCCGAAAAGAGTCGTCTTTCTTTTTGACAAACAAAACCGAAGCTCCCCAGGGTGAGGAACTTGGTCTTATAAATCCTTTGTCAGAAAGTTCTTGTAGTTGGGTAGACAATTTTTCCATTTCCGATGGTGTTAATCTTTACGGGGCTCGAGCTACAGGTGCAGCACCTGGGACTAAGTCGATTTGGAATTCAACTTGTCGTATTGGTGGTAATCCAAGTAAGTCTTCAGGAAAGACTTCTGGAAAGTCCTGTACAGTCGGCACGTCTTCGAGTCACTTCTCCTTCGACTCGTCTTTGTTTTCCTTCACCGTAACCTGCGCTAGAAATAGTTGACAACCTTTCTCCATATACTTCTGGGCCTTTACACATGATATAATGCTTAACGTTGATTTCTTCTCCTTTTCACTTTTGTCTCCTTGAACGATCAAAATTTCATTTCCGTAAGGAATGCGCACTATCTTCTCGTCACAGATAATCACTGCATGATTCTTTGCTAACCAATCCATGCTGATGATAACGTTGAAACTACCCAAATCTATGGGCATCAGGTTGATATTAAATGGATGTCCTAACAATCCTAATGTATAGCCTCTAAGCACAGTGCTGGTTTCTGAAGTTCTTCCGTCAGCTAGCTCGACAACGTAGCTAACGTCTAAGGCAGAGGGAATGATATCTAGCAATGCACTAAAAGTATTTGATACGAAACTTCTATCGGCACCCGAATCAAATAACATATAAGCATGATGATCGTTGAGAAGGAACGTACCCGTGACAGTGTTGGAACCCGGGTTAGCGTCACCTCCTCCTAGGACATATGCTTTGCCTCTTGCATCAGGAACTCTTGCTTTGTTCCCACGGTTTTGGTTCTTGACTTTGGGACAATCCTTCCGGTAATGTCCTTGTGCACCACACTCAAAACACGTAATAACTCCCTGATTCGGCCCTGGAGTTCCTTGAGTAGGTACAGTCACAACAGATCTGCAATCCCTGGCCAGATGTCCAATCCTCTTACAGTTATGACACTTAGCAGTACACTGTCCTTCGTGGTGTAGCTTACACCTATTGCAGAAAGGAAGTGTTCCTCCATAACCATTCTTCTCATTGTTACCAGCCGTATAGGCTCTAGCAACATTCTGACCTCCAGTATTCTGTCGTTTGTGGGGTGGTTGTTGCCCACGGTTGTTTCTATAGTTGTTGTTCAATCTCCTCTTGTTCTCTGCGTTTCTTACAGCATAGCCCTTCAACTTTTGATCCATCAAGTTGTTGGCAATTCGAACAGCATCTTGTAGTCTTGTGGGTTCTGCAGCAATTACATTCCCTTGGATATTATCAGGAAGACCTCCAATGAATTTCTCCACCCGATCTTCCTCCTCGGGGACCATTTTGGTACACATCATGGTAAGTTCTTGGAACCTTTGAGTGTAAGTAGCCATGTCATTGTTCTTCACCGACAAATTCTACAACTCGGTTTCCATCTTTTGGATCTCATTTCTCGGGCAGTACACTTCAGTCATCAGCTTCAACAGCTCTCTCCATGATAAAGCGTATGCAGCATCAGTTCCGATGGTTCTCTTGTGAGAATTCCACCAGGTTAATGCACTGTCGAGTAAAGTACAGGTAGCATACTTCACTTGATATCTCTCCGGACAGTTGCTGATGTGAAACACAGTTTCCATCTTTTCACTCCATCTTATCAAACCAACCACACCTTCTGTTCCTTTAAAACTCAGTGGTTGACATTTCATGAAATCTTGGTAAGTACATTCACGAGCAACAGGCCTATCGCCTCTTCCATTCACATTACGGTTCTCATTACCGTCACCGTCATCACCTCCATTGTTTCCATTTCCAGTACCATTTCCATTACCATCTCCTCCTCCATTTTCATTCCCATTCCCGAGTCCAAGATCTCGGTTAACCCAACGAGCCTCTAGAGCTGCGTCCACACGTTGGTTGATCATTTCTTCAATTGCGGCAGGGGTCATCCTGGAATGAGTGTTAGTCATTGTCCTACATCATAAGACACAATCCACGGTGAGATTTTGAAATGAATACACGATTATTAGATAACGATAATTTAATACATGCTATGAAATAAACTATAATTACAACACGATTACCAGAATGAATAAATAACAATATATATAAATAGGTGAGAGAATCAAAACAAGCTTTTCATTTCATGAATAAAAGCATAATTCGGTTACAACAAAATCTAAAATAAGTACATGATCCACAATTATTTCTACTGCTAACATCTAGACCTAACCATCAGTCTAGTGTCCTACATGATCATGGTACTACTAGTCTAAGGGCGAAAACCCAAATGTCTCTCAACATACGACTCTAACCTCCTACGTCTCCCCCGAGTATCATTACGATCCCTACGAACCTGACAAAACTCCTCCTGTGAAAGAGACATATGAAGTCGAAGACTGTTCACATGATCCCTCTCGATATCCAACATAGCACGAACCTTGAGGTTCTCCAACCTCAAGCTCTCAATCCTCTCGATCATCCCAGCTCTCTCACCCTTAGCTATCAGTTGATCGGCCTCCAACTATTTCTGAACAGTCTCAATCCCGATAATCCTATCAATACGAACCTCAGACATGTGATGGTAAAAGTCATGCACAACATCATCCAAGTCAATCGGCATATCCTCGAATGATCTAACAATGCCATCCCTAGTGCCAGACGAATTAGAAGAATCCTCTCTAGCTTGCTCTACAATCTCCTCCTCAACAATCGATGCCGACATCGGGTCGATACCTACCTCAACCATGTCTCCAGCACTAGTGTTAGCCTCATACTCCTCGGTGTCATCCCTAACATCCCTAGGGTCAATCTCAACATGATCTCTAACATCATCCCCATCACCAATACCCAACTCCATATCAACCTCAGTCTCTATAGGATCAACCTCGGTATCCTCCTCTATGCTAGCCTCAGATGAATATGAATCTCTAAACCTCTTATGAGGTGGTAAGATATCAACACGGGTAGGAGCTAATGATCCCATAACTGGTGTAGATGATGGTATAGAATCAACCAGGGATTTACATCTCTTGCGTGATGGTCCAGCAGAATGTGAAGATGAATGCAGTGGTCTCTCTGATGAATCTCCTGATGATGACTCTGATGTAGTCGATGGATACAAAGTAGATAATGGAGTAGCACACCAACGAAGAAATGCCTCACTACATCATGGTGTTCTCCTCAAAGGGTAACCCAATCTAGGTGATACATCTCTAGTTAAAGATCCAAAATGAGCCTGATCTGGTGCATCCAAACCCGAAGAATGAACTGGTGATGAATTCGAAGATGAACTAGAAGAAGATGAGCGGTGGTCTAAAGCACGAGGTGATACACGCCTCCATGCAAGTCTACGAGCAGGAATAGGTCCAACTCTCTTCCTTGCAGTCAACAACTTACGCGGCCTATTAAGATGGGTGCGGTAAGGTCGACCAAAAGGAATAGCCTCCCTGGATTAGATCAGAATAATTGCTCGTCGACGAGTCCCGGGAGGGGCAGTAATAGGAGCAATAGGGAAATCAGATGATGATGATGGACGTGATGCTACCTTTCTCCTCCAATGAGAAACAACCATCACATATGGATCCTGAGAAGGTGGTCCATCAGAAGAATCAGGAGCCTCAGAAGAATCGGTGCATAAGAATGGTGAAATAGCTGGTAGCGAAGAAATGTGCTCTAGTGAAGACATCTCATCCGGTGAATTAGAATCGGAACCCGAATAGGGAACCAAGCCACACAATCCAGTGGGTGAAGCGACCAGAGTCGTCTGAACCACAGGAGCGGCAGATGAAATAACAGGAGCAATAGTAAAAGTCTCTGGAGCAACCACAGAAGTAGAAGGAATAAAATTCAAAATATAACCAAAAAGAATAACCCGAGAGGGCGGTGATCCCACACTCTCATCCGAAGAATTAGAAGAAATAGCAATAGCTGAAGCTGCCATG
>BQNB010031850.1:0-53637 GCA_026074375.1 Tanacetum coccineum | reverse complement strand
ATTTATGATGTTTTTCCAAAAATAAAGTCCCTGGTGAACAGTAACTTTTTATAAAAGTATTAATTATCGTAAACTTGTAATAGTCGTATCTCCTTCGTTATAAATCGGTTTTTCGAGTTCCTTACCTTTTTTGAATCATCATGAGACGTACTATTTTTATAAAACATAAAATTCATGCCTTGGATTTCGAACTAAAACAGCCCCTTAATAATAATTAGGTATTCATATATATAAACTTGTTTTATATACCTTTTTAACTTAATAATTTACCACAAGTTTTCCAAGACTTATTATATACTTGTCTTACATATTATAAAGTTCATGATCCATATTTATATCCATATAACATGAAAAAAATGAAAAAAAGAAAAGGTGGTGCAACTATAAGCCACCTAGTGATCTAACTCCTGATGTTGGTTATGTGTTATAAAACCAACTAAGTAAAAAGGTGGTGCAACTATAAGCCACCTAGTGATTATGAGGATGGTGCAACTATAAGCCATCCAGTGTATAAAGGTGGTGCAACTATAAGCCACCTAGTGAAGAATAGGTTAGCACGCTTCGCAAGATCTCCTTATTAGCTAACCCATTATGATGATATGATCAGATTTTCGCACTCGAAGACTTGGACTATGGATGGACAGTAGCCGGTTATGGATACCTTAGATTATACATGACTATTTGTTTTTGTGTTTTTATCTTAACACCAATTAAATGTGTATCCCATGTCTATCCTAACACTTATATCACCCAATAAACCTGTGTTATGTCACCCATGTTGCCTCTAAGAATTGTTTAGAACCTAACTCTAACTGGTGCAGATTTATGTACTCTCCAAGCTTATGATATAATACATGTTATGACTGTGCAGATGAGCAATCACCCCGAAAATGAACACTTAGACTAGTTGAGAGTTGAGTGATTTCTGATCCCCTTTTCATGAGGTGTCCGGCTTTGATGTTTCTAGCATAAGTCATTTATAGATTCATTTATTTGAGTTAAATCAGAGAAATATTTTTATAAACTATTCTAACAGGTCTACTTGAGGGCAAGCAGAAGACAAGTGGGGGATATTTGATAACATCAAATATTTGATACTTTTTAGTGTAAATTTTCCCCTAAAACTACTTGCAATTGTCTTATAAATACTTGAATTCGATACTTTTACGGTTATTTCATTATTTTTAGGTAAAATGAAAGTATGTGACAAGAAACACGAGAAAAGGACATAAAAATGAAGAAAACACGGATTCTTATGAGGCTTTACGGTGTAACCCCTACGATAGTGTTACACCTTAATATATTCAAGGCAAGACACGTCACCCAGCAAGATTACGGCATAACCACACATAAGGTGTACACCGTAACATTATTATTATGGAAGGATGAGTCATCTGAGTCAGCACTATGGCGTAACGTGGACACTTGATTACGCCGTAACATCCTTTAAGCCTGCAAGATGGAAAGTGCACGTCAACAGTTTACGGCGTAAACCTCTAAAAGGTTACGCCGTAACATATTCAAAATCTATAAATAGAATCCCCATTTAGCCACTTGAACATCAAACATTCCACAACAGATCTAAGGGGTAATCAAGGCCTCCATAGCTCAAAGAATTCCACAAGAAGTCCAAGGGAGATCACACTTAAACTAACTTTTGTATTTAATCATTCATAAATAGCGTCTGTAAGAATTATGAGTTTTCCATCCATGATTACCTTCATTAATTCTTGCTGTGATGTGTCTATGAGCTGCTAAGCACATCAAGTGCTGGCCTAGTCATGAATCTACTATCGTTATAATATTTGTTTCCTGTTAGATCATGGTTTCGTTGGATATCCTTTGACTATTGTGTAACCCTGGGTCTTAATAGTATTGCGGTGGTTTAGATCATGTTATTCCTGTTATTAGATTACCACTTGAATGTGGGATTAGCAAAGTACTAGGGTTGGGTGATCATCCTAACCCTAGTGTAGGAACTAACCCTGTTACCGCCTCTATCACCTAATATACTTAAAAGGCACAGGAACTCTTTCATAGAGGGTTAATAATCTACATAGGTTATTAGACTAGTTCTAGGGATAGTTGGGATTAATCACTATGACTTGGTTGCCTTACCTTTGTGACTTTTGGGTGATTCAAGATCGCAAGAATTATAGGATAGACTAAAGATATATATTTAGGTCTGTCGACTTTAGAAACCACCAATGAAACCATGATGTAACATTGCACAAGAAAACATAGTTATAATAGTAGTAATGAAATGGCTAGGCTAGCACGCTTCTCTCCCTGATATCTTCTACTACTTTTACTTTTCGCATATTTACTTTCGTGTTATTTCGTAAAATCAACTTAAAACCCTTTTCAAACGTGACAATTCAAATTAAAACTAATTGACACTTAGCTCTTGGGACGACCTTAGATTTACCATCTCTACACTACTCACGATCGGGTTATCTGCCTGTTAGTACGTTTGTCAGGTGAATCTTTAAAATGGATACATTGGATTAGATAAAAGATTGTTACACATAAGGCATACAGCTTTCACTTGTCAGTGTTTTGATATTACAAAGATTGACAATACATTTCCCAAAACATCTTACATCCAAATCTTTAGCGTGAGTAACCAAAAGTGTCACCAAATGTATCCCTGACACATGATGACTACTGAACACCCTGACAAACATTCGCTTAACACAATCAACAAATATGTTGGGAAAATTCCATCGGATAGTAAATTATAATTTGAGGACCGGCAAGACTTTCCCACGTGATAAAATGCAAACTGATGCAGACATCCAAAATCCAAATTACGCTTTCCTAAGATCTGACATGAAGACTCGACAATTATATTCGCAATAATAAATATTGCTATTCTGCCCGATCAGATGTTCAACCCTAAACATTCCCATAAATCCCAACATCGCTATAACGTTTGTTCCCCCGGGGGATTAAGCTATCACCCGAAGGGGAGCGTAATCCCAATCATAGATCTATTCATAACTTCGCTGCTCACATAATGTTAATTCGCAACTTAAATCCTATTGCAATTGACAGTTCACAAGGTTTTGGGCTCAACTCCTGGGTTATCGCTACTTAGGCAATACACGTAATCAATGTATAATATAGCACTTGCATCCCAATTTATTAAAACAAAGCCTGTTTCCCACTGAAGTTATTAAATCATGAAACTGTTAAATATGTGGGGCTATGAAAAACTCACCTTGAGTTATGATAATCCAAGTATCACAGATAGGTTAATTGGTCACGCAAATGTTAGATGCCAACCTATTTAAATTAAGGTCGTATAAGTGCTAAGCATGGTAATTAACATCTAACATATAAACATCTACATGCAAGATCACCATCCTAAATTGTTTTGTAAAAATTGTGTTTAATAAGATTAAACGTTTTTATAATTACGTTTTAGTAAAATTGCGCGATAACTTTCCGAGTTTTCAAGTCCGTTTGAGGGTGTTCTTGCGCTCACGTTATTTCGTATTAAGTCGGAGTTATCAAAAATTTGACATTTAAAATTTTGGACTACTGCGTGAACAATCAACTTTTATGTTCCCTACCCAGATCATAAGTTCACTTATATCTTTTTTAGTAGTCGTTAAAACTCGCTAATCGTCGCTAATTTCTCTGCGTTTATTAGCTCCGTTTTTAGACGATTCCTTCGGAGCCCCGTTCTCATAATTGAAAGTTCTTTTGATTTATGAGGTTTACAAAAATAACAAGTTTTGTCCATGAATAGTAACTTTTATAAAAATAGTTTTATAAGTATTAATTGTCGGTAAACTAGCGAACTTCATAATAATTCGTTATTAGATTGAAAAATTTTTGTTTCTTATCATTTTGGAATCCTAAAATATTATATGTAATTCTGTTAAAATACTAAATGCTTTTTATAAAATTTTTTTATTAAAATTTTTTATAATTTTTTTTTTTTATTAATCATTTATTTATCGTCTAATAACTTGTTTTTACCGTAAACTCTTTTTCGTTATGTTATCGTTTTTTAAGTTTCTTAACATGCTTGGGTTCGTCATGACGGTTGTACTTCTTTATAGATCATAATACGGCTTGTACCTTAAAAATCGAACCACAACAGACCTTTGAAACCAATAGATATACTTGTTTTATATACTGTTTTTTAAACCACTTTTTAACTTAGTAA
The DNA here is from genome assembly GCA_026074375.1 of Tanacetum coccineum. Classification (NCBI taxonomy): domain Eukaryota; kingdom Viridiplantae; phylum Streptophyta; class Magnoliopsida; order Asterales; family Asteraceae; genus Tanacetum; species Tanacetum coccineum. The sequence continues at coordinate 49,457 of BQNB010031850.1, read as the reverse complement.
ATTTCCAAAGCCTTCCATATTGCTTTATTTCACTATGTCATATATATAATAAAGTCCAAAGTCCATATTTAGTCCATGAGATTTCCATGATAACAAGATTATCAAGTCATTAACAACTCATGAAAACAATAACTTTCCTTAAGTACTTTTAAAACCCTAATTCATACATATGCATCTTTTCACTTAACCAACATGGTACATCACTTATATACCCATTTTAACATGATATCATCAATGTCATAACATATATAAAAGTGTACAAAACAATGATCACAAGTAAAAATCTCTTTTACATGTTTAAAAAGTGTCCTAATGGTGATTTAGCTATATAAACATCATATACACATATAATCATGATAATGAAAAGATAAAGGTTTTTAGATGACCTTATGATGAACAATGATGATAGACAACACAATCTAAACCCTTGTTTAGATTAAAAACCAAAGCTTGCAAGACTTGAAAATCCTAGTTTTCTAAAGAAAACTTAATCTTGTAATACTTGCTTAAACTAATTGGAAATTCTCTTAACAAGCCATCCAAACCTTCTTAGTTAACCTTAGATATTATTGTAGGATGTGTGTAAATGTTGTAGGAAATTTTTTTATGGATTGTTTGTATAGAGGGTTTTGAGTCGTGGCTTATATGAGTGACAAAGGGAGTATTTGTTTGATTTTCACCTTGCAAATGAAGAGTGTGTGTGTAATATCACTTATACAAGTATTATATATCTCCATGACTAGTCAAGGGAACACATTGAGGGTCTTAGGGGAGTCCTTGGTCAAAAATGGTTAGTCTTGGTCAAGGGGACATACAATTAATTGTGTTCATTGTATGTGCCAATTGAAGTTGTTGATTTTTGACACATTTTGTTGGTCTATCCTTATAAATCCGGCTATGGCATGATATGTGTGATAATATTATGTAACTTTTATGTATTGGGTATAAAAGTGGGTATTTGTTGAAGCGTAGAAAAGTTTTGGTGGTTCCGGGTATGCCTAAACGTATTTTATTGTGAAACGTAGCCAATTTACGTAACCAATAAAAATAAAAATGAACAAAGTTAATAATTATCATCAAAATAATTACTTAATACTTGCTTAATGTAAACATTTAATTGTTTGATGCCCGTTTACATTGAACGATAATTTTTGGCGTACGCGATTTAACTTAACGTTTACGATTTTAAACAAACGCGTACAATACTAAAAATAAATAGTATATTTATCGACGTCGTCAATGACTCTAAAACACGGGGTGTTATAGTCTCCCCCTGTTAGATGAGCCTTGCCCCTCAACAGGCTTAGGACCGCATGGGGCGTGCACTTGTCGATGGTGCAGTCTTTGTGAACAGATGTGGGTATTTCTTCCGGACTTTGATCCCTCGCGTTCCCACGTAAACTAAGGTCTCGCTTGGAGTCCTATTTGAACCTTGTCTTATGGAATGCGATTTCACTTCAAACATTTAACTTTCACAGGTCTATGATCTCACGAGGATCCTCAAACAAATGATGCTTGCTCCATCAAAATGAAGTCACATCCATCGGATACGGCTAAACGGTTCGTCGGTGTGGCACTTTTCTCAAATTGGATACATGAAAGTATTGTGAACCTCTGCTTATCTTTATGGAATGCTCGTGCTTGTAAGCAAACTACTCAAACACCTATTCTAATACCTTGAAAGGTCAAACATAAAATGCGGGGTTTAACTTCCCTCGTTTGCCAAAAAGTATGACCCCTTTCCAAGGTGAACACTTTAAGCATTACTTTATCCTGATTGGAATTCATTCGGGCTTTACGCTTTAGATCGGCGTAAACTGTTAGGTCGATCACGATGTGGCTTGCATCCTTTGATTGATTTGGAAGATTTTTCTCAGTGGTCTTCTTTGGAATTAGTTATGGACCAAAGGATTTGACTCTCATCTTCGACCAACAAACAGGTGACTCGAAACTTTTGACCATCTTAAATCGCTTCAAATGGTGCGGCCTGGGATAAGCCTAGCGTGATATCTATTGTTATAAGAGAACTCGACTAATGGAAAATGGTTAACCCAACCCTTTCCAAAGTCGATTGCACAAGCACGCATCATATCCTCGAGAGTTTGAATAGTCCTCTCGCTTTGTCCATCCGTTTGTGGATGATATGCAGTACTCATATCCAAATTAGTACCCAAATCGTTCTGAAGTGACCTCCAAAAATTGGATGCAAACTCGGGTCAGCGATGACAATTGTGGAAACAGGTATTCAATGCTCGTAACACCCTCCTTTAGGTACATTTTGATAGTTTATCCATAGATCTGTCTATCTTATCTGGTTTGTGAATATCACCCAGGACTTAGTGAGTTGGACAACAATCACTCGAAAAGGGTGTCGTAGCCTTGCGACGACTTAGGAAGCTTAGTGACAAAATCCATAGTGATGTTGTCCCATTTCCATTCAGGTATCTTGGGCTGTACCAACAATACTGATGGCCTTTGATGTTTAGCCTTGACCTTAGCAAATTGTCAAACATTGCTAACCTATAAAGGAGGCAATATGTTTGCCTTCTTATAGGGCGACCAATTAGCTTTTTCATGTCTAGATACATCTTGTCAGAACCCGGATGTATAGAGTATCTTGATTTGTGGGACTCGTGCATGGGGATCGAAGGTCTCGGCCAAAAATCGCCATAACAAGGTAAACCAACTCCTACTTTGAGGCACAAGGTTTCCATCCGCACGGGGTTCCAACCTATTTCGTCCCTAATTGGCATTTGGATTTTTAGCGTTTTCAACAACATTCCTTCCACATCTTATTCTTGATGTTTCTTTGTTTTCTGTGCTTCATATGAGCATTTAAGATTTGTTGGGAAGATCCAAACTAATAGTCAATGATAAGGCTTGAAATCTAAGGTTGGTACTCGTTTTTTCTGCTCTACGCTTCAGCACGACATTGGCTTTCCTCGGTTGATAACGAATATCGCAATCGTAATCACTAAGTAACTCTAACCATCGGCGTTGTCTCATGTTTAGTTCTTCTTGATTTAGAAATGTGTCGGTAAGCTCTTTATGATCAGTTGAAACACTGTACACTTGGTCCTTACTACAGATAGTGCCTCAATTCTTGAGGAGCGAAACACTAATGCTCAAATGTTCTAAATCAGGCATCGTATAGTTCTTCTATGGCGGGGAAAAAAATTTTCAACTGGGGGATGATAAGAAATCACCTTCTTCTCTTTGCATTCAACCCAACGCCCAATCCCTTCTTGTGAAGCTAATCGCAGTATGCGTTAAAAATCTTCGCTTCCTTCCGGTATGGTAAGGATTTTGGTGCATGCACAACTTCTGCTTCAGACAGTCGAAATGCTGCTTCTTGGTTTCGCCATTCAAACTTGACCCTGTTCTTCAGGGTGTGCTGGGTCATTCGGTTTGGCGATTATCTGGAAAACCTTCAATTGAATCTTCGACTAATAACCAGCAAGACACTAAAAATGGCGTATCTCGTTGAGTGACTTACGGAGATGCCTATCATCATGTATCGGATTCAAATCTTGGCTGGTTCCACTGAAGGCCTTCCTTTCAATCACGTTGTCTGAGGAAACTATATTGGGATATCAAAAATTCCACCACTGGAATATTTGGATACAACTCCTCTTTCTTATGCACTCTAAGATTAGCTTAGGTGGCTCTTGTTTGTTCTTGCTTGTTCTTGAATATATCAGAATATCGTCAATAAAGTAAAATATAAATTATCCAGATTTATGGTATGCACACCGATTCTTAAGGAGTTCATGAATACGACACGTCGCGCTTCGATCTAACAAATGGACATCTTGGAAATTCATATGGCCGTAAGAGTTCTGGCGCAGTTCAGTCTTTGGAAATGTATTCTTCCTTGAACACCTCAGTTTGTGATAACTTGACTTTAGGTCGATCTTGGAGTAGTACACTCGACCTTTGAAGGTCTGATACAAATAAATCATCAATTCAGAGGAGTGGTTTAATGGTTCTTCACTAGTCAGTTTTTTTAATTCTCGATAGTTCAACGCCACCATCCGGATCTGATCCATCCTTTTCTTGACAAACAAGACCAGAGCTCCCCTGGGTGAGCGAACTGGTCCTTTATAAAGCCTTTGTCGGACAGACTCTTTTAGTATGCTCGAATAACTCTTTCCTTTTGGAAGGCACCTATCGATAAGGTGCCGTGCTACAGATGTAGCACCAGTGTACCACCAATCTAATTTGAAACTCCACTTGTCGAGTCGGAGAGAAAGACCCGCATTGTCCTCAGAAATTCTTCAGGAAGTCTCAAACTATTTGGCACAGTCTCAGTCGCTTATTTCATAATGAACTTTAGTCTTAAACCTCCTTTGCTCGTTTACAGTGACAAAAAAGATAGGAAATTCATTTGGCATGTACTTTGCGTTTTTCAATTGCACGAAACTGAATGTTTAACCGTGTCGCACTTCCTGGTTACTACAAATACGTGTATGATAAAGGTTCTTTTCTTTAGGGGATGCGACAATTCTTCTGGCTACACACCACTGTACCGCTTGGTACTTTGCAAACAAGCCATACGATTTTGCATAGAAACTATCAAGTTCTCAGGCATTTAGTGTATGTTGAATGGGTGATTTAGGAAGTTTAATATGCAAACCACTAAGGATAGTGTTTAACCTAATATTCTCCGTTCAACTAGTTCGGACATCAATAATAGTGATCTAGGGTAGATGGCATCATGATGGTACTTTGGGAGCTAAATGCAGAGACATAAAAATCCCTGATCGGCACCCGTTATTAAATAGGATATAAGCCTAGCGGGTTTAATCAGCGGAAATGTCCCTGCACGACGTTGTACTGGTTTGCCCCAGCATTTCCAACCACTTACACCGCTTCGATGCGAGAAGCCACTCGCGTCATTCCTCGCTTGATTACCCGAGCTTATTGTGCTTCTGATTCAGTTTTGGGCAGTTTCTTTTTCACACAAGTGTCCTTGGTCCGCACTCATAGCAAACTTTTCCCTTCTAATTATTGTTGTTGTTGTTGCGGTTGTTGATGTTAGTATTTGCTGGTCGGCTTCTACATCCTTGGCCAAGATGGTCCAACCTTTTTGCAGTTATTGCACCTAGTGTGGACAAGGAACCTTCATGATTGTACATCACATTGGACCATAGGAGTTTAGGGGGAGGCGTATGGTTCCTGTCACCTATTGCCTGCAGTGTTAGGTAGCCTGTGGTTTGGTGTTGTTCTACTCTTATTCTGTGTTGTTGGTAGTTGATTGTTCTTGGATAAGTTCATACATACTCTCTTTTCTTTTATGGCCTTTGGACGTTATCATTGCATAGGTCTTTTCATCCTTTCAACTCAGTTGGTAAACTCGTGCCCCTTGCTGGTTTTCGGGCTTTGGATGCTTTACATGCAAGTATATATCAGGCAAAGACACCGTATCGAATTTTCAATCCTTGTGTCTACCTCTTCGGGGAAACATCAACCCTGCACACAGCAACACTAACGTTGGCTGAAAATCGTCGATTGTAGGCCACCACATCGATGCCTTACCCTTAAGATTCACCATTTCAGTCCAATCTTCTTGATTCACCCCTTCGGGCCTAGTATTTATCAGTCCTCTTTTTCTTCAGTGTTGCCATGGCATGGCATGAGTATGCTTCGGGAAGTCAGTGGTCTTAACTTGGGCATTCCACTAAGTTACGCAGCATCCGTCTTGCAGAGTGCAAGTCGCGAATTTGACTTGACTAGCTGCTGGGCAATTGCTAATGCTAAACACAGACTCCATTTTCTCAAACCATCGAGTGAGTCCGACGACTCCCTCAGTACCTTTGAAGTCCAAAGGTTTGCATTTCAAGAATTCAGAGTAAGAGCATTCGCGAGCAGTTTGGGCTGGCCTTGGTCCTGAACCATTGCTATTGTAGCCATTCCTAACCCTGCTTGCTTCTGCTTCAGCCATTGCAGCAGCAACTCCTTGATCAATTAAGGCCTGAAGTTGTGCCTCAGTAACAGTTGTGGTTGTTGGGGCTGGTGTAACTGGTGGGACTCGGGTTGACCTTGTGGTTCTCTTTGGTGCCATTTTCTTCAATCACAAGAAAATACAATACCCGTTAGATTTCAATACAATCATAACGTGACATAACATATGCATCATAAATAAAAAGATCACATCACATAGTGAAACATATAACCAACACAAGATCGACATAACATAATACATCCATTCCATATATAACCTGGAAATATACATGATCTGTTTGGTACATAATGATTCCCTATCGCTAGGTTACAAAATGAAAATCAACATAGAGCCCTACTAGCCGGGAGTTACCCGTAATACTTAGTAGGCTATACAGGATAGCTAATCAGAAACAAAAGATCTATACAGGATAGCTAACCAAAACAAAAGATCTATACCGCCTGCTAGCTGGGAGTAACCCATAAAACTTAACAGACTGCATAGTAGATACAATCATAACCAAAGTCTAGGAACTGCTACCAGTGTCCTCCAATGTGTCAACGCGTGCTCCAGCCTCCAGGGCCTGGGTACGCATGATATGCTGAACAGCAAGATCATCTGCAGCCTGACGCTGCCACTCGTGGTGACGCACCTCAGTCTCTAATACTGTAACTCGTGCCTCTAATGCCCTGCAGTGAGCTTCAGACCTAGCCAAGGCCTGACGAGTCTCCATACCCTCTTGCTCGTAAGCAAGTCTCTCTCTCCTCAATACCTCAATCTCGACTCTCACAGCTGCACGATCCTTCTGGGCATCATGATGTCGTGTGCAAAACTCTGAACTCTCCCTAGTGCAAACATCTACCTGGTAAGTGACCCTCCTGTTGACCAACTCTAAGGCGGTCATAATCCTCCTCTAATCTCTTCTGAGGTGGCGTGTCAGCCTCGGGAATATCAGCTCTGTGGCTAGTAGATGGTGCAGGTAGTGGTATAGGTAACAATGGTGGGGCAATCTCACACCCAGTCAGGAGTATAAGTAGTAGTCTCTTCCGGGGTGGTGTGTCAGCCTCGGGAATATCAGCTCTGCAGCTAGTAGATGGTGCAGGTATAGGTAACAATGGTGGGGTCCCTGATGGGTGTAGTGAATGATAGAAGGCTGATGCTATATCTCTCATCTCAACTTCGAGTGCTTTAAGGACTAAGTGGGTCGACTACGTGGAGATAAAAAGGATGGAGGTATAGAGGTTCGGTGGCCTCATGCCTCAGCTGGGCACTAAGTCTCATGATGCCATGCCATCCCGGAATGTATAGCTGTACATGATCCTCCAGCTCTATGGGATCAGGTACATACTCTGGAGAACGTGGTGCCTGCTCCAACAACTGTCGGGCAGCCTCCTCATAAGGATCCTCAGATGGAATACTCCAAGATCGTGCCTCGGAGTGAACAGAAGTATAGGAACGCGATCAGCTGACATGACTAAAACTGTGACTCAGCAGAAATGGCTTAATATGAGTAATAATAATATAAGACTCTTATAATATACATTATAATCATAACATGTATAATCAATTAACGAATGCATCTAGACCAACTAACTAATGCAACAAGTAGTGTAATTGGCCATGAAATTATGCACATATGTAGTCCCGTGTACAACCCCTGTGTAATAATTCATTGTCTTTGAAAATGTTATAGACCAGCAAAATATTTGTCCTGGTTCTCTAGTAACCTTAGGCTCTTGATACGCAATCTGTAACACCCCCAAATTGGGTCGCAGCGGAATAAGGGTCCGGGGCGTGTTACTTCATAGATCAAGTCACACTAGATAATATATAGAAACAGACCTAAAAGATCATTTGAAAACGATACATTGTGATTTAACAAAGTAATTGTTACATAAGCCGAAGGCATTAACTGTTCACTTGATCAAAAATACAAAGATTTTCAGCCCATAAATGAAATGCGACAAAATCTTTAATGCATGCCATCCAAATCCAAAAACACCAATGTATCCATCTCCACCTTGTGCTTATTGAATACCTGAAAAACATGTGCTTTAAAACGTCAACAATAATGATGGTGAATATCAAGGTTTGATAAATCATATATTGTAGGACCACAAGAATCCTCCCAAGTGTATGATAAATGCCAACAAAGCAGACATCATAAAAATGTATTAACGTTGCACTAACTCATGACATCTGAAGCTTGACGTATGTGAGTAACCAAAAATTAATGGCCTTCCATCTGCCCGTGTGAGAGTGAATTCTAACCCCGCAACATCCCTATATTCGACACTGTGTATAAACGATCGTTGTTACAGTGAAAGCTAATAACCTGAACGGGGGTTGTCAAAACCCAATAGATCCTATTCAACAACATTCGCAGGCAGTCGTAATTAACAGATTCATGATAATGGCCAGATTGGGTTAATCGCTACTAGGCAACATGTAATCATAATATAAAACTTAACCACCGTTTGCCAGTAGTAGAACATTGCATGTTTTTTTCAACCCCGAAAAACTTTGTAAAACAAAAGCATGTAAAACGTAGGGCCCTATGAACACACCCTTGAGTGTCTGATATCCAAATATTGCAGATAAACGCGTCACGTAAAAGATCGAATGCAACTAAATATCATATAGTCGTCTAAGCACCAGAGTACTTTTAATTGATAACATTGAATATAATCCCTATAGATTTACATTTGTACTATCGTTCAGGAGCTATCATAATTAAAGAGGTCATGACATGACGTTCGAGGAGTTAGGACACTTTAAATCGTAAATCCAATAACTCGTCGAAACGCCATCCGAAGAGGCCTCATTATGAAACTCCCTAGTAATATAGTACTTTGATAACCACATAATATTCTATATAGCTCAATCACCAACTAATGGTTTGGTAAAATTGTGTTTAAAAGTTAAAACGGTTATTATTACCGTTTAGTAAAACTGGCGTAACGTTCCGCGTTTTAAACCTGATTCTCCGCGTTTTCTTATGCCCATCTTTTCGTACCAAGACGAGTTATCATAAATCGACATTTTTGAATTTTGGACCTACTGGTGAACAGTAAAAATTACTGTTCATATCAGACCTTAGGTATATTTTTATCGATTTAATTTGTCGTAAACCCCTAAAACGTCGTAGTTTTATTCGTTATAGCTCCCGTTTTTTCAAACGATTCCTTTCGAGGTACCGTTTCTCGTATATGAAAGTTCTACATTTTTATGAGGTTTACAAAAATATAACTTTTCTGGTCATGAATAGTAAACTTTTTATAAAAATAGTTTTTATAAATGTATTAATTGTCGTAAACTCGCGAAATTCATAACTCGTTCGTTATTAATTGAAAAATTACGATTCTTATCATTTTGGAATCCTAAAAATGTGTATTATTTATTAAAAATATTAACCCTTGCTGTTTATAATTTTTATAAAAATGTTTTTATAAAAAATTACTTATTACGACTTCGTTTAATTACTATAACTCGTTTTAAACGTAACTTTTTCGTTATTAATCCGTTTAACAAGCTCTTACTTTTTCGGAATCGACGTGAAATGTATTATCTTATAAAATATAAAATGGGTAAGTTAAATTTGAATTTATGGACAGCAAAGATGATTGAGTTTGTTAAGTCCATTTTTACCCTTTTCTTATACTTTAAACCACTTTTGTATTTTCCACAAACTCATATATCATATATATATAATTCAATAACATATACATAAGTGTCCCTTGGTCCATCCAAGTCCTCATGCGTCCAAGTTTCCCATGTTAACAAAAATCCATTACCTACTTTAAAACCATAACTTTATTTAGTAACCTTATTTTACTAGTTTTTGACATAATCATTTTTATGTTAATCCAAGAAGTGTAAAATCATTTTGTGTAACCATTTTAACATGATGTCCTCAACATCATAAGGTATAATAAAGTGTACATTATGATGACAACAAATAAAAACTTCTCTTTACATGTTAATGATCCTAAATGGTGATTTAAGCTAAATAGAATAATCATATGCATAAAAATGAAAGTTGTAAGAACATAAGAGTTCAAATAGACCTTATGAGGTAAGATGAATGAATGATGCACAAGACTAAACCCCTTGTTTACCACAGAACACCAAGCTGCACTTAAGAAACCCTAGCTTTTCTTTATCTTGAGAAATACATGAAATGGTGATTCCAATGCTTGCAAATGCCTTAGTATAACTTAGAATAGGGTGTATATAGAAAGTGTAATGAGATTTGTAGAAAATTTTGTATGGGTTTGTTGTTGAAGGTTGTTTGAGCCGTGAGCTCTATAGAAGAAAAAGGGAGTTTTTGGTTTAATTTTTCTAAGTGTAAAGTGTGTAAGTGTTATACTCTTATGTATAGATGTAAGTATGGTGCAAGGCATGGTCTAGGAGTCAAAGTAAGGTGCAAGTAATGGGTCTTAGTCTTAGGTATGGCCCTTAGTCAAAGTATGCTAGGTATGGTTAGGACATGATGAAGTATGGTATACATTTTGACCAAAGGAAGAGTTTTGATATATAACTTGTATATTTGGCCAATATTTCGGCATATACAAGGTATAGATGATATATTTTTGCAACTTTTATGTATTGGGTATAAAAGTGGGTATTTGTTGAAGCGTAGAAAAGTTTTTGTGGTTCCGGGAGTGCCTAAACGCAATTTATCGCGAGACGTATACACTTTACGTATCCGATAAAAATAAAATGAACAAAGTTAATAATTATTCTCAAAATAATTATATAACCCTTGATTGATGTAAACATTTAATTGTTTGATACCCGTTTACATTGAACGCTAATTTTTAGCGTACGCGATTTAACTTATCGCTGATGATTTAAAGTGAACACGTACATTACAAAAAGTACATTGCGGATTTGTTGACGTCATCAATGACTTGAAAACACAGGGTGTTATATGTTGTTTGTTGAAATTGTTGGATGTTGTCATGAAAAACAGGAAAATCATTTCCACCTCGAGTTAACGGACAAAGGTTAAAATGGTGATTTGATCCACAAGTGACACATACTTCCTCAACTGCTTTGACGGGTGCAGGAGTAGTAACAACTAAAGCTTTCATTTGATTCATCATTTGGTTCATCTTGATAGTCATCTTATCCTCGAGAGAAGCGGCTATTTGTTGCATATCAAAAGAATTATTGGAAGGTGAAGAATTAAAAAGAGGAGCATCCGTACTCACTCTTGAATCATTAGCACGACTTCTGGAGTAACGAACTTTTGACTTGCTTTCAATAATCGCTAAACCTTCTTGAGGCATCTTGTCCAAAAAATTGCCACCTGCTGCAAAATCTAAGGCATCTTGATCGTTTGAATTCAAAGAATTATAAAAAGTATCGAGTTGGTGTAGTTCTCAGAAACCATGGTGAGGACATTGACGAATGAGTCCTTTAAAACGTTCCCATGCTTCATTAAAGGCTTCATTTGGTTTTTGGTAAAAAGTAATGATCTCATTTCGATAGTAAGTGGTTTTTGAAGGTGGGAAGTATTGGTTTATGAATTTTGAAACAAGGTCTCCATGTGAGAATGAACCTAGAGGTTCCTTGTCTAACCAATCTCGGGCTTCATCGTCTAGAGAAAAAGGAAAAAGCAAAAGCTTTACCGAAGTGTTTGGAACTTCTGGATGTCTAAACGTTGAAGTGACCTTATTAAAAAATCGAAGGTGATTGTGAGGGTCTTGTCTACCCGTAAATTTATTGCTTTGCACAATATTGATTAAAGGTTGCTTGAGCTCGAAATTGTTAGCATTGATCGGTGGAACAACTATAGCATCTTCATAACCCTCGATGGGTGCTTGTAACATTTGGGCCATTGTACGATTGTCGGCCATTGGAACAACGTTTTGTTCAACAATTGGTTCTACCGGAAGATGTTGTCGACGTCTACTAGATTGCGAACGAGTACGCATAAAAAGAAAAACTAACAATTAAAAAGCAAAACTTTACACTAATTTTTTTTTTTTTTTTTTTTTTTTTTGGTAATGAATTTTAACGGTTACACGAAAGAGACTTAAACCAAATAATCAACTACTTCACGGTAGCTCTTGAAAATTGCTTTTTCAAGGTTGATCTACTTGGATGACATAAAGCCTGTTAAATCTTAGTTCGATTTTGGGAACGCATAAGTTTCACCTGTAACTTATTATGATAACATCTCCGTTGAGAATGTTATATTTTGGTATTTTTACTAATTGGTGACTATTATTTCTTAATTTAAAAAGGAAGATTTTTTATATTTTTGATTTTTTTTTTGAATTTTAAAACAAGAATGAAACTTTCGAGAATGAAAGAATCTTCAAACCAAATCAACAAACACAAAACGTAAGAATCTTAATCACTAGTCCCCGGCAGCGGCGCCAAAAACTTGATGTTTAGTTTTATATACCCAAAATATATATATACTAATATAACTTTAAGAGTAATTAAGAAAATTACCAAGTTACCCTTGATAAAATTCACTCTCAAAAATATATATAATATAATATATAATACGTATAATAAACCGGGCAAGTATGATCACCCGGGTTGTTATCCCCAATGACTAGTGCAATTGAAACCACGCTTAGGTTCGGATCCTGATTTGAATGAAGCAAAGATATTTTGGATAAGCTATTACTACTAATTAAGAAGCAACAAATAATGACAATTAAGCAAGTAAACTAATTTTAATCCCTAAAAATGTAAACTAAAATTCCACTAAATTAATAAACAAATTTCCAAAAATTATTAAAAATAAAAGCCCTAATTTTTATCTTTTTATAAAAGTTTAATTAAACTAATTAAAACTTAACCCTAATTATTAATTAAAACTTAATGAGCTAATTAAAACTAACTTAAGGACTAATGGTGCAAAAACCTAAGAAACTAACGGGGAAACTAACAAACTAACGGAGGGACTAACTGAAAAACAAATAAAATCGAAAAGTTACACTTTCTACCCTGAGAATCTATCCCGACAACAAACTAAGTCCATAAAGCATTCGAAATTTTAAAGAGCTTAAAATGAAAAACTTAAAGAAGCAAAGTTGTAAAGGAAGCTAGTGGGAACAAGATTAATAAAGACACTTAGGGCTGAAATCCACTAATAAGTTCACAAAGAGCTTATCTTTAAGCTGTTACAGAAAGGAGGGTTTATCCCTTGGTTTTAGAAAATAAGCTATAAAAGACTCAAAACTAGATCAAAATAAAAAAGGAAAGAAGTACTAAAGAGCTTATGATGTGCTTAATCTAATAATACAAAGAAATCAAAGCTTAAAATACTCTTGTGCTACTGAAATTGATCAAGAAATAAGCAAACTCAGGAAATAAGCAAAGTAACTCAAAATCCAAGTAAGCTAAAAACCTTAATAAGCTAAACTAGACTTTAAAACTTAAAGAAACCTATAACTCTACTTTATTATCCATCTAAAATGAGCCTATAAAAATCTAGACTTAAAAGCTAATTTAACAAATTTAGACTCTACTTAAGTTCCTACTATTTTTTTTGAATTTTCAGGTTTTTATGACTTTTGACAGCTAAATTAAACTAAGTAAATAAGCTAGAAATTGCAAATTAAGACTTAAAATGTATTAAACTATATTAAAACTTAAATCCTACTGAATTTGATAAGCTAAATCTTAAAATTACTTATCTAAATTAAGCTAAGAACACAGCAGTACTAACTGAGGTTAGTACTGCTAGTGTAAAATTTCAGCAGTACTTTCAAGAGAAAGTACTGCTGATGCAATTCGACTTTTAAGGACAAAAATAAGCTATGAATTAAGCTAAATAATGAAAACTGAAACTAAATTCTTAATAAGCTGAAACTAAACTTAATCCTACTGAAATTTAAGCTAACAGTACTAACTTATGGTTAGTACTGGTAGTGTAAAGATTCAGCAGTACTAATCTTGTGAAGGCAGTACTAACTCTTTAGTTAGTACTGGTAGTGCAATTCAAGAGTGCACTAAACCAAACACCCCTTTACCATTTTGACAGGACTGAGAAAAGCTTTTTAAGAGAAATTTAATGATTAATTACTAAATACCAGATAAAAATTAGATTAAAACTACTTTAATAAGCATGATTAAACAACTGAATAAGTAAAATTCTAAGATCTTAACTAATTAAACTAATATTTTTGGATTTTATGAGTTTTTATGACAGAAATTAATAACTAATGATCTATAAACTATATTTAAGTCAAAACAAGATATAGGACAAACAACTGATAAGCATTAGAAGAGATATTTAAATACTAATAAGCAAAGAGAATAAGCAAATAAGCAATATTAAGCATTTAAACTATAACTAAGCAATTTAAAACTAAAATTAAAGAAGAATGAAAAGAGAAACTTACTTGATCCTTTAGCTAAACAAAAGGAACCAATAAAGGCAGCTACAAGCTCTCTAGCTTTACGAATAAGTTAGAGTATAAGTCTTTGGGATCTCTTCCAAGATAAGAATCCCCTTACAAAAAGCTCCAACCAATTATAATCCATAATAGATTTAACTGATTTAAAGGTTTAAGTAAGATTAATTCTGAATTCAAACAGCTCTATTTCAGCTTATAGACTGAAAGAGCTTAATATGAGCTTATTGAGATAATTTTGGCTTATTAAGAGAGCTTATGACTTTAAATGAGAGCTAAGAAAATGAGATTTAAAACACTAAAGACTGAATTTCATTAATTAAAGAAGCTGATTACAATACTTGAAAAAAGGAAAATTACATTTAAGAAAATTACGAATTTAAGCTAAAAATTAATAAAAACTAAAAAATCGACTCACTACTTCCTTGTGTGTGTGAGAATGAGGTCTTTTTATAGTGCCAAGCTAAAGCTTCTAGGACCTCTTGCCTTGCTCTCCAAACCTTCAATCTCTGCCATTCATTTCTTCAATCATTTGATCATCAATTGTAGCCGTTGGATTGATTTGTGGACACCTGAGGATTGCCAGGCTGGCATTCTTTGATGTGACGTTTGTGTTAGTTTTGTGAGTGAATTTAGCACAAAACCCACATAAACTTGTGCTTTCACCATGGCTAACGTGGCATTGAGCTTGAGCTAGGATAAGTATCCCCTTGATTAGACTAATTTGTCCTTGCATTTGTGTTAGGGAACTCTTGAATTGACTAATGCACCCCTTGATTTTGATTTGCCCCTTGGTTTTGACTGCGAGGTAATTTTGGGAACGATGGGTGAACAGTAAATGTTCCCGCTCCTTCTTCGACAGTTAAAACTGTTGGAGTTTGAGAAGTTTGCACATTTGGTCCTTGTGTTCTTTTTTCTCTTTTCAAGTTATAAATAACTTTCGGAAATTTCAAGATTGGCCCTTGTAGATGAAAATTGGCTAAGGCTTTGGGCTGAGGCTTGGCTTCTTTGTACTCTTCTGAATCTCGTGTCCGTGCTTGCTCGACTTTGACTGTTTTCTTGTGATTTTTGACTTATCCGTACCTGCACACACAAAACACAAATACAAGCATATTTTTGCCATTTTTTGGCCTGTTTTGGGTTTAATTGGGTTATTTAGGTATAAATGGATATGTGTATTTTACACTTATCAAAATTCCCCAAACTAAACGATTGTGTGTCCTCACGCAACATCACATGCCTTATAACCAAATACCTCAAAAAAATTCCAAAACTAAACCTTTGAAAAGTAGCAAAGAGTTTTGTTTGAGAGAGATAAGAGATCTCAAGTTATAAAACACCCTTCTACAGGCTTTTAGCTAAAACACTCCTTGTGCTCAAACTCAAAATCTGGACACTTAAATCGTTTCATGGCTCGTGCTATTATGAAAATTCTTTCATATAACTGAAATAATAGAATAAACGCTAATATGGTACTTTATGTCATTTATTGGAAGACTTCTAAGCTCAACCAAGTGTCTTCTATCTTCTGACTTTTAAGCTCCAATTCGCCTGGCGTTGTAATCAAGATGAAGCAAATTATCGTCATGATAATAAAGAAAACTGAGCTACTGAATCATGAGCTTGTAGAATCTAAACAGTCTCAGTTGTGCGATAGAGACACAAGGTTGATCAATTATGTTTTATTCTTCCACACAATTTACATATATACTTGAAGTTTTTGTATCTCTTTGTAGATTTGCTTTGCATGTTTAGTAGGGCATCTAGGGAGAGAAGTTCTCAAGAGGTGTGCTACTCAACTTAAACCGCATCTCCCTAAAAAGGTGCGAGATATAGGGTTTAATATTCATGATTATTTTTAAAGTGGCTGCTCGTAGCTGTGACTCAAAAAAGTAATTTTGGTGTTGGTAAATATTTTTCTTATTTGTTTCATGCTTATATTCCAAAGTAATTGCCCTATGTATAATAATCACATGTCTTTTCCAGGTGGCAGAAGAAGTATGCAGTCCTTTGATGGAAACTATTCCATCTACGACTGATATGAGCAAGTTGAGGAAAGAAGCAAGTCGCAAAAGGAAACTTGAGTGTCTAGATGGAAGTTGAAGCATTTCGGTTTCATTCCTATTCATTTGTGATCCCTATGTGTTATTGGTTTTTTTTACTAAAACATGTACACAAAATAGCCAGCCGTCATTACTGTTATTCTTATAATTATGCCTCAAACCAAACATGGAATGAGATTTATTTTGAATTCTTCTAAGGGTTCACACACGAATGAGCAATGTTATAGGCTCGCTGGACTTGTGGAGTCGTAAGTATTATCATAAATATCTAAGATTTCACATTTGTTTCTATAAAATGTAACTCACATAATATTATTTTCTTTTTAGGGTCGTTGGTAGTCTGAAGTGGGAATTCCCTCTTGTGAATCGTCAGCCGGGTGATTAGGAGTGTGGATATTATGTGATGAAATGGATGCATGACTTCGTGCTGAAATATCAAAACGAAAACTTCTCGAACATCGTAAGTGCTTATTAATCTTGAATTCACTTGTGGCCATAATGTGTCTTTGCAAGCTATGGACTTAATTGCTAATGCATGTTTCTATAAATGCAAATCCTGAACCTTTTAACACCTTTCCTAAGTATCTAAGTACCATTTTCTATATAGTCAGAGCGCAAATTTTCATTTTGTAGCTGCTGTGTAGGAAGTGTAGTGCCCATACAATCCACCTCTAAACTTTTTAAGTGAACCACATTAGACATCGAATCGATTATGATATAGGCTAGTAATCTAGTATAGAATGTGATTTGCTGGAGGACTTGACCAGTTAAATAGCTTGCAAAGCCTGCAGATTAGATTACTATTATAGTAAAACTTTAGTTTGGCTACTGCTATAAACATGCTTGTATTTCCCAGCCTGCTGAATTGAAATGTTATAAGTAGTTCTTAAAGCAATCCATGTAGTTTGAAATTTCAATACATTAGGCTATTCTTGAATACTTTTTACTTAAATTTCAATACAACAGATCACTAGCAGACGTGCGAGTTCTTGTTTTTTAGATTACTGATGTTTTTATTTCATTAAATTACTTGTAGGTACCGTGGAGTAATGAGCGTCCGTTGGAGAACAAAGAGTTGAACGCGATCATTGGCGCATGGTTTACATTGTGGCGAGATTAGTCCTAGATAATTATGTTGAATTCTAGTGTTTTTCTTTATGGTTATTTGTTGAATTCTAGTGATTTAATTTGATTTGAATTTTGTATTTGCTTTATGTTAAGCTGAATTGAAGTTGTCTTTATTTACTTTAATTTGTTGATTTTGACATTTTTGGTCCATCTAAATCAGTTTATATATATTTGTTGTATTTATATTTCTTTATTTTGGTGGGTTAAATTTGTAAATTTTAGAATTTATTAAAGAATTCCAATTTTCTTTTTTTTAAATAGATTAAAAAAAGACAGGTTTTGAGATAAAAACATATCTTTTTACTCTATATAAAGACAGGTTGGATGTTTTTATAAAGATATCTTGCGGGAGAACCAGTGTCCATTTCTAATAAAACATGTGTGTTTATTTTAATATGGAGACCAATTCTTAGGGAGAGAACCGGTGTTGATTCTTCTAATAGAGACTGGTTGCATAACCGGTTTTCATATGTTTTGATCATGGAGATACCCCCCTCGGAGAGTGGTTCCAAAACCACTCTTTATGGGCTATTTTGACCAGTTTCTATGGCTTTTTTTTGTAGTAGTGGTAATAACATAGAAGTGGATAGTGTAGAGGATATGAATGATATAGCTAATGGTGTTAATATTGATGAAGAAGTTCTTGCTTGACAAAAGAAATTAGATAAGGGTAAATGTGAAATGGCGGACGATAACTGATAACACTCAAATCAACTATGTTTTTAGGTGCGTTATCTAGGATTTTATATGAGATATTTGGTTAATCAATGGACTTTTACCGCTAATATTGCACAAAGTTGAGTTTATGTGTTCGTAGCTAGCCAAGATGAAAAAGAACAAGAAAAGAAGGAAAAAGCGTGAAGATATGTGATCATAAAGAATTCCCGCCAAGAACAAGATTCAACGTTGGATTAGAAGAGCAATCTCTGGCTTAAAAACAAGTGTTTTCAATGAATATAAGTTATACAAGTCAACCCAACCCAAAAGGAAGCAACCGGGAAGAGAAATCCATAAAAATATAAAAAGTTATGAAGGAAGTGTGGAGTTGCTGCTCGGCGTGGCCGCGCTGCCGCCCAGGAAACTCGATGATGAGAAGCCACTTGGCAGGAAGAATTGCCGCCCGGAAAGATTGCATTTCAGTTACATTGTTGGCAATTATGATCATGTTTATGACAAGTAATCATGGGAGGCCGATTATTTCCCTCCCATAACTAATCTAATTCATTTTTCTTGCTCCAAAGTGTTCTCCAAGCCTATATAATAACCATTTGGGGTCTTAACCTAATATACCACTTCTTAACCCTTGACAAAGGTTAAGAACCCTAATCTTTTACCCAAAAGACTAAAATACCTCTGCCATTTCCAGGAGAAAAGCAAGAATGGCAGTATAAGTGTTTGTTGCTTATAATCAGTGTGGTGTTGGTGAATTGGTTAATTGGAGGTGTTTTGGATTGCTATAGGTCCAAGTTCTAAGTTTTCTCTTGTAATCAAAAGACTAGGTATATCTTTTGTTATGATTATAAAGATGAATTCTTACCTACATGTTATGAATATTGTTATTGATTTGTGTTTGAAGATTGAAATAATTATGGAGTAGTTTTATATACTTGTGTGAAATGATGTTGAATTAACTGTGAGTGTTTGGTTAAAATTATATGAATGATTTCATTTGTCATCTTGTGATTTTTTTTAAATAAAAACATGTCTTGTTAATTTTACGTATTGAAACATAACCTGATCTAAAGGCCAAAAAAAAAAAGAAAAAAAAAAAAAAGAAAAAAAAAAAAAAAAAAAAAAGATTCCTGTTAAGTTTTTATTCCCCAAAGTTAGTGCACGAACTAGTAAGGTTTTTGATAATTGACATCTATCAAACTTAACTTGTTAAAAAGACTTGTGACGATTTAAACGCGAGTATAGGTCGAAAGGACTCGCATGAACACACTTGATATATAATGATTTCTAGCAAATGGATTAAAGTGGATTAGTAATTGAAGGTGTTCATAGGTCGAAAGGGTTCACCGGCAAACTAATGTTTATATGGAATTTCATGAAATACACCATGGATTGAAACCCGTAATAAGAGATTTGCGAATCATATAATTACATTTAACCAAATGGATCAAACAATCTACGTTAAGGATATTGATTTTGACACAAGTATTGTTTTGAATATGGATGAATATCGTTTTATGAATTTTCCGATTATTGAAGTAATTAGGATCGTGACAACCACTTTACTTGTTTCGTTACTTGTTAATGTTTATTACCAAATGCCTTTTGAATCGTGACCCAAACACCAGCCAGCCGATCGACAAAACGCTGCGCCAGGCGGCTGGATTTTTTGCCAAACAAAACAAAAACAAAAAAAATATCTTGTTTGATTTCGTGTATTGTATGAATTTTTCTTTGTTGCAGTTGGTTTAGTTATCATGTTTAAGAATGTTTGCATTGATGAAAGTTGTCATTTGCATTTAGAATTGTGTCATCTAAAATTTCGTATTCGTTATGCTTAATGTTCACAAGTTTGTTTGTTTGTTTGTTTGCTATGCGTTAGTTTTATCTCTTTATTGTTCATGTTATTATTGTCATGTTTTTAGGATGTGTCCGTTCTATGTTCGTTTAATTCTTTTTATGTAATTTTAACGTTATTTGTCTATTAAGGTTCTAATAAGTTTTATTACTTAAATAACTTTGGTCCTTTTATTAAAATTTATATAAGTGTCATTTAAAATCTTTTCTTTAAAAAAAATATAAATTTTGTTAAGAAAAAAAATAAATTTCCTTAAAAAAACCCGATCCAACCACCTGCAGCCGGATCGACAAAAACCCAGCGTGGTGCATTTGCATCCAGCCGGCCGGCAAAACGCTCGCGTCGGCTGGCTTCTTTTTTCTGAATAAAAAAATCATGTTTAGTTCGTAATTGGACATGTTTCAATTATTGGCATGATAAAAATGATTATATGTTTCTAAGTACATTGAGATTGCATGGTTTATCATTCATGACTAACCTGAAAGCTAATGATTTGGTTTGTGATCTTTGTTGGTCTTATAGTTATATTTTCTAAAGTGATGGCTACTTTGAGTGAGGTTTCGGAGTATTTGAACAACCTGGAAACTTTGATGGATGATGGAGATTTTTCAGAAATAAGAATAGGTAAAATTAAGAAAAGTAAAGAAGAGTTAGAGATGTTTGAGGCTTTTGAGCACAAGAGTGTTGTTGTGGAAGTGAATAAGCACAAGGTAGTTGTATTCACTAAAGCCCCTCCTAGGGATTATAGTGAACCGTTCATGAGGTTTTCCATACCGTGCCTTGTTGATGGACAAGGTACATGGGATGTAGAATTAGATTTGGCTTACTCTGATAACTATATCATGGAGGAGATGTTGGAAAAACTAGGCTTTGTTAGACTTGATTACGGCAAGTATGGAAGAAGAATGGTCAAGGAAGCACGTGTTGAGATCCATGGTTTTACATTTCTTGTGGACTTTGTGGTGATCGGTTATGCTAACGAAGGGGAACCTTCTGTTATGTTCGAAAGAGACTTCTTGGTGACTACTAAGTGTAAGGTTGATTTTGGTTTAGGGGAAATGCGGATCGACTTAACCTTGCTAGAAGAGGATAGAAACATTGATACTGTTTTGGCAAGTTTAGTGGAAGGTATGGTTGAAGTTGGAAGTGCTAGTAGCGAGCAAGTGAAGATGGGTAAGGCTAACCGCAACAAGGGTTGCAATGTCAACAAACTCACACCACCCTACCTCCCTAAAATTGAAGAACTTCCATCGATATCATCATCTGCCCCTCAGCCTATTTATCACCCACTCTCTCCCAAACAAAAGAAGAATATTTTAGAGGCGTTGGATAGAAAATATAAGGAGTTGGAGGAGCAAAAGCCAATTATTGAAGTTTTGGAAAACTACATGGTCTATAGGAAGAAGTTGGACGAAGTGACGATGAGAAGAGCGAGATTAGAAAACAAGAATTTTTGTGATGAAGAGAAAGATAGGGTCATTGAAAAAGGTTTACCCAAGAAAATGTGTGATCCGGGTAACTTTGTACTTCCAGTTCGGGTGAACGAAACAACCTAATTGAGTGCATTAGCAGATACTGGAGCAAGCGTGAGTGTTTTACCTTATATTCTTTACAAGAATCTCGGGGTGAGTGATCCAAGACCCTACCACTCTAATCTCACAATGACCGACAATACACATGTTAAGGGTATGGGCGAGGTGAGAAATGTTTGAATTCAGATTGGATACAAATATTCTTAGCCGATTTCTTAGTTTTAGACATACAAGTTGATAAAGAGCTTCCTCTTTTGTTGGGGTGTCCATTTCTACGCACTTGTGGTGCAATCATTGATATGGGACGTGGGACTATGACCATTGACGACGGGGTTATTAGGCACACTTACTTCCCCAAACCAAGGGCTAAATCATATTTAGAGAATTTTAAGACCGATGAGGAAGATGATTGGCTCGGTTGTTTCAAAGTGGGACGAGATAAGGATGGAAATCCTAAGTATGGAAAAGTGGCACATTCATTCCTAGACATAGAAGATGAGATGGAAAGGGCATTAGCCATGGAGGCATACTTCAATCCCTTCAAAAACATAATTGTCTTTAAAAAGCTAATTGATTTATTATGATCTTTGCCGGTGCAACTCAAGAATACCGATTATGTGACACTCTGTAAATTCGCAGGTCAAATATCTTTCCATTTGCGTGCATAAGTTTGAATTTTTATAAGTTACGTGTTGACCTGACCAAAAACCGAGAAGTTATCCCGCGTGGAACTAAGAAACATTACCGGATGCGTTCTGGCCTGATATTCAACGTAGTCTTTGGAAGACTATCATGTTTTTACCCTTCGAGCACATATTTAAAATTCTATGATTTATTTCAGAAAGTCACGCGTTTTGTATTTTTTGGGTATTGCGTATATTACTAGAAATAAAATTATAAGCAAGCTTAAATATCTTAAATATTCATGGAAAATATAGTGGAAGGGAATCAAGTTTCAACAATTTTGGCCCCTCCTTTTCTTGTTGATGTCACCCCCCCTCCATTCCCAACATCCCTCCCTAAATTTAGCTACTTGGTCTCCTAGTACATTCAAATCCTTGGATACCATTTTATGAAGGTTTTAGGTTCTATCCTAGATACATGAACCTATCCATTTATATTTCACTCATCCATTCATTTCACCAACATAATGCTTCTCTCTAAAAACACACACTCAAGAAATTCTTTCCCTCTCCTCACTTTTTTCTTGCGTCGCACGAGCCAAACAACACCAACAATTGGTGTTTTTTCTTCTTGAGACAAGTATTATTTGCAGATTGTTGATCGTGGTTCATTACTTGGTTATTTTGGGGCGGTTCATTTATTATTCGGGGTATATTTCATAGTTATTTGGGTTAAAGACACAAGCTTTTCATCATCATCTTTATCCTACAAGTAAGTATCGTTGTTTCCTTTGTTTGGGTGAACTTTTCTTCTATCCGTTCACTCACCATCTTCTATTCTTCTTAAAAACTATATCATCCACGTTTGATGTCTCTTTTCATAACAAAAACACTAAATGAACAAGCTTGTACAACTCGTTGTTAAAGATTGAAACTTTATCTATAAACTAGCATTTTTGGCGTACTTTTGAGGTTATAGCGAAGTGTAGAGCGTTAAAGGTGGCATTTAGTAAATGAGACGATGGGATTAGGTTAGTCTTTGAGATGGTTTTTGTTGTTGGATTTAGTCATGAATGGAGATATGATAGATTAGGCCCTTGGGGAAAATTGTGGTGTTTTCGGCTAAGTTATGATAGGACATGTTGCTATCCGAAAGCGTTTTGTAGGTTTTGAGTGTCGTGAAAATGTTTTGCCAAGATAAAGCTTTAAAATTTGGATAGTATATGTTTCCTAGACGAATTTTGATATAAAGAACGTGAAAAACGGAGTTATAACGAGGGAGATATGGCCAATTTAAGATTGACGGAAAATAAATGATTTTGACAGCTTTTAACAAAATACGGACATTCTGTCTCGATTTTAAATCAAGGTTTTGACCCCTTTTGGGTCCGATTTGGCCAAAGTGTTTAAAAGGAAACTTGTCCGGATTGAAATTTTACTAAAAATAGCGAATTTTTGTTAAGCTTGAAAGTCAAAGACGAGAGAGTTAGACCACCATGAAGTTGAGTCGTTTTTGAAACTTTATAATAAAATGTTAGCTGATTGAAATATTAAAATGGGTTTTTGAGCGGTTCAAGTCCGATTGAGTCTTAAAAACCTTAGCGAGTCATGGGTCGGTTATATATAATTAGGCGACGTTAGAAACTTTCCAAATTGGTAATTTTTGTATAAATGTCATAACCTATATAAAAACCTTATATGTTCATTTAGACACGTTTTTATTCAATAAACTATGATACAAATGTAAGTGGATGATATATACTTCTATAAAATATTTATTCAACATTTCGATATGTTATTCCCACTTCTAATTCACGTCACTATTATCTAGGTCGCGGTTAGGACCTTGTGCTCATTACTTCATGTTGATTATTTCGTTGCTCACCAATTGCTTAAGGTGAGTTCGTAGCCCCACGTTTTTACTATTTTTACAATCATTTACAACTTTAGGGTGAGAACATTGCTTGCTTTTAAACTATGGACACAAGTACTTACTTTAATCTTACATGTTTACGTGTTGCCTAAGTTACCGCTAAACCACTATTGCCCGTATTCATGAACCGTTAATTACTAAATGTAAACGGGAGTGTTATAAATATATCTATTGGGACTGATAGCCCCCGCCCGGGTTTGGTAATTCTTGTATTGGGTACTCACGATGTAGTACCGGTCAAACAGACGTTTACCATGTCGAACTGTAGGTGGTCTTCGGTTAGACACTTGTAAAGGCAAGCCTTTCTTAGCATCAAGTGTGCTACATACTATGTCTAGCTTCGGTGTCATGAGCTTAGTGCAACATAAATAGCTTTTGTGATATTGTATGTGTTACAATATTCGTACATTTGCAAATCTTGTGGTCTATACTTGTGAAATACTTAAACTATGAATTCACCAACTTTATGTTGACTTTTTTTAAGCAGATTCCAGTTCTTAAACTGATTTCCCTTAATTTGCTTCATGAGTCTACATGCATTATGACTTCACTTTTCAAGAAAACTTATGTCTATCATTTAAATACCCTTGTACTTTAAACATCTTTTCAGCTTTCGTATTTTCATCGTATTACTTTTGGAATATTGTAATGGCTTAACGATTTTATAATTATGCAACAGTGTTTATTTTTAAAACGTCCATATAGTGGTCGTTCTCTTGTACTTGTGTTTGAGATATTCATGGTCGTCATGCCCTCGAGTTACCTATTTCTAATGAGACCCTATTTGGGGTGTGACAGATTAGTATCCAGAGCCAAGGTTATAGAGAACCAGGTAGTGTATACTAGGTATGTGATCCTTATGTGATTCTATCCTTATCTATACGTGCTTCTACCGTGCCCTATATATATATGCTATTGCTATATATATATAAGTACTATTTTACTTACATATTAATTATGTTTATATTGCCATTCGTTTTGACACACTTGTCATTCTTTTGCCATGAGTTGTTCCACATCACGTCTACTCCTCATTGCATGCATCCTGCATAAATTTATATAAAGGCGACTTATATAAACTTTTGCTTGTGCAACATCATGCCTTTACCCGTCATTTCGTGACCCATCGCCTAGAAACATACGGATTAATTCGAACACGACATTAACTCGTCATCTTGTAACATTTCATTTTTAGAACCCGACTTATTTATTTTTCTTTTACTTATTTCAATTTTGAAGAAAATGTCGGCAACGAGATAAGGAATAAGTTTTGTGGAGATTGAGGAGATTGTAGCCCAACGAGTTACTAATGCTATTGAAGCTATTGCTATCTACGAGACAAAAATCCGCATGGCTCACGACTCAATGGATCAAGTCGTACGTTAGGGAGCCAAAGTAGCAAGGAATACAAACAACAAAAGAAAGTGGGATAAGAACTTAAGGGACAACTGTGGGCAACAGCCACCACACAAGAGGAAAAATGTGGTGAGAGCCTTTACTGCTGGGGCTATTAAAAAGAAGGTATATGCTGGGAATTTGCCTTACTGCAACAAGTGTAAGTTGCATCATACTGGGTCGTGTACTGCAAAGTGTGGTAACTGTAAGAGGGTTGGCTACATGACTAGGAATTGTAAGGCTCCCTTTGCTTCAACGAATCAGAGAGCCCATGTGGCAAATCAAGAAATTGCCATTACTTGTTATGAATGTGGAAGCAAGGACTTTTCAGGGATTATGCTCAAACTGAGGAATCATAACCAAGTGAACGATATTTGGAAGGAAAAAGCTCGCCGAAACACTAGCACCATTGCAGATAATGCTAATGCTTAAGGAGAGATCGTCCCGCCTTGCATAGTGAGGCCTAGGTCAAAGCCTTCTTAGACTATATTCCCTAAGAGATTTGCATTAGTACCCTTCTATAAGTTTCATTGTATTAAGTGGATGTTTTAAATTTCCTATTAATGTATGTGTCATGACGATTCCGTCAGTTATTCTCTAATTCTCTATTAATTTATGTAAGCTACTACTCGAATTTGTTACCATTTTATAAACCATTTCACTATCGTTTTATAAACTATTCTAGTATCATCTTATAAACTATTTCATTGTCATCTTATAAACCTATTTACTATCATTTTATAAACTATTTTGCTAGCACCTCTTAAACTATTTTCCGCTATCCTACAAAATATCTTGTGTCGTTATATAAACTACCTTGTTTTCGTTTTTACAAACTGCTTTGCTACCTTATAAACCATATTGTATATACCATTTAACTCTGTGAAACATGACACTAGTTTAACGAAAATGAGCATTGCATCGTTAGTCCTTAATTATACATAGCCTGATCACCTATGTATAATTCCGGAAGGACCATGCTATGCTAAGAATAGTCACCTTAAAATTTATCAATTTATATCCACTTTCCATTTCTATTTTCTTTTCTCTTCTTTATATTTTCAATGGGATTTTATCGTATTCATGCTTTACTGATATTTTGCGTGCGTATTCGTGGGTTGTGTCTGTCATGTGTATTCGTAATAGTAAGCGTCGTAACTAAGTAGGTTTTTCTCAACCTTATCATATAGAGACACCATACCATTAGCTAAGAGACCGAATACGCTCCTTGTAGTCATGAAAATTGAGGATTGTAAGATTTTAGAACGTAATGAACTTATCCTCATTATTTGGGTTAGATTCAAGGAAATAAGATATTACCACACAACGAATTGTCTAATGTCATAAAGTTAAAGACTAAGGACACAATCATTAAAAGTACCTAGCACCCAAGAACCTCCGACAGAAGTTTCGTATTCACTGCTTTTGGCATTCTAAGTGATGTCGTCCCAACTGCACTAGACACTAAGTTCTTAGTTGAGTTAGCTGACAGAAAGATAATATAAGCCGATACTATAATTCGAGGTTGTACCCAAAATTTTCTAAACCACCCGTTTCACATCGACTTAATGCCCATAGAACTTGGTAGCTTTGACGTAATTATCAGAATAGATTGGTTGTTGAAATACCACACGTCATCGTTTGTGATAAGAAGATCATTCGTATCCCCCTATGGTAATGAAACTTTACACAACAAATTTAAAGTGATAGAAGCGACGGTGGGAGTAATTCGAGATTAAACATTATCTCGTGCACCAAAACCTAGAAGTACATTCAGAAAGGGTGTTATGTCTTTTTGGCTCAAATTACTGAAAAGAAAGCTAAAGGCAAGTCAGAGGAGAAGCGACTTGAAGACGTGCCGATCGTACGGGATTTCCCGAAAGTCTTTCCAGAAGACTTGCCAGGACTTCCACCCACTCGGGAAGTTGAGTTTCAAATCAACTTAGTCCCCGGTGCTGCACCTGTAGCATGAGCCACGTATAGACTAGCACCATCTAAAATGCAAGAGCTGTATACCCAAGGCGCGCGCGCGTGCGCCTGCTATCAACAAATGATTTCATAAGACCAAGTTCCCTTGCCCTAGGGAGCTCCGTTATATTAATCAGAAGAAAAAAACGGATCGTTCAGGATGTGTATTGATTTACCATGAACTGAACCTAGCTTAATTGTGAAGAACCGATACCACATCTGAGAATCGTCGATTTGTTTGCCCAGTTACAAGGGTCAAAGTGTATATTCCTAAGATCAACATGAGAACTTGGTTAACACCAACTCATAGTTCTAGAAGAAATGACATTCCAAAGACAGCATTTAGACTCGTAAAGGTCCCATCACGAGTTCCCAAGTAAATGCCCTTTGGAATGACCAACGCACATGCGAGTAATTCATGGATCTGATGAATATCGTGTGTAAAAACCGTACTTAGAACAAGTTCGTGATGAGTAGTTTCTATTAAGACATACTATACTTCTTCTAAGAACAAAGAGGAGCGAAGAAAGTACAGTTAGAGTTAATACTGGAATTGACTTAAGAAGGAGGTCGCGAGTGAGCGCGGCACGCATTAGGAGTATTTTAGCCACGAAATTAGAATTAAAAATTACCGGAGATATAAAGAATAACATTAGAACATCTAAAAGAAACCCAATAACATACGGCACGAATGAGAAAAACAGTCAAGTGGCTACCATATAAAAACCAAGTATCTCAAGATTGAATTCTGGCTCCCAAAGGTATAGTTTCTCGGACACATGATTGATAGATAAGGCATTCACGTGGACCCTGCTAAGATTGATTCGATCAAGGATTGGGCATCATCTAAGACTCTAACGGAGATTCACCAATTCTTACATCTCGTCGGCTATTACCGACGATTAATCGAAGACTTTTTGAAGATCGCTAAGCCTATGACCAAATTGACTTAGAAAAGCGTGAAGTTTGACTAGGGAGAAAAAGGAAGAAAATGCATTCCAGCTACTGAAGCAGAAATTGTGTAGCGCGCTAATTTTGGCATTACCCGAAGGAAGCGAAAACTTCGTGTTTACCATAGATGCTTCGCCAACGAAGGGGTATTAGGCGTGGTTTTTACACCCAAGGCAATTAAAGAATTAATTAACCAATGTGTGGCTGAAGCATTGGCTGCTCAAGAAGCTAACTGTAACGTCGGGCCTATCGTTGGAAGTGAAAATCAGTATGGAGAAAAGGAAGAAACTGCATTCTAACTATTGAAGCAGAAATTATGCAATGCGCCAATTTTGGCATTACCCGAAGGAAGCGAAAACTTTATGGTTTATTGTGATGCTTCGCACAAGGGGTTAGGCATGGTTTTGATGTAGAATGAGAAAGTGATAGCTTATGTATCCTGCCAACTTAAGATTCATGAGAAGTATTACATGACTCATGACTTAGAATTAGGAGGTGTAGTGTTTGCCCTCAAGATGTGGAGACACTATTTGTATGACACGAAGTGTGTTGGGTTCATTAATCATAAGAACTTGCAACATATTCTAGATCAGAATGAAGGAAGAAAACCTCCATGGAAAGAGTTCGAGACACGTGCCGACAGAACACTTTGTATTAAGAAACAAAGTTGGGTGCCATGATTTGGAGGATTGAAGGAATTGATCATGAATGAATCACATAATTCTAAATACTCAATCAGACAAGATGTATCATGATCTCAAGAAATTATATTGGTGGCCCAATATGAAGGTAGAGATTACTACTTTCGTTAGCAAGTGTCTAACATACGCCAAAGTAAAGGCCGAATACCAAAGACCATCTGGTTTGTTGGTTCAACCTGAGATTCCCAGTTGAAGTAGGAAAATATCACAATGGACTTCGTTACTAAACTACCTAAGACATTGAGTGGTTAAGATACGATTTGGGTAATCGTTGACCGAATCACTAAATCTACACATTTCCTACCAATGAAAGAAACAGACTCGATGAGAAGCTAAGGAGGCAGTACTTAAAAGAAGTAGTCTCGAGGCATGGAGTGCCAATATTAATCATCTACGATAGAGATAGCAGATTCACTTCTCACTTTTGGCAGTCACTCCAGAAAGCTTTGGGTACTCAGCTAGACATAAGTACAACTTACCATCCACGGACTGATGGTCAAAGCAAAAGGACTATTCAAACACTATAGGATATGCTACGTGTCAGTATGATTGACTTCGAAAAGGGTTGGGACAGACATTTACCCTTGGTGGAATTCTCTTACAATAACAGTTATTACACAAGCATTAAGGTTGCACTCTTTGAGGCATTATATGGTCATAAGTGTCGATCACCTATCTGTTAGGATGAGGTTGAGGATAGTTAGCTCACCGGCCCAGAGATTTTTCATGAAATGACCGAGAAGATCATTCAGATCAAAAGTTGAATCCAAGCTACCCATGATAGACAGAACGTGTTCCATAAACAGGAAACGAGAGGTTGGCCGACCTCTAATAGTGTTATCCATAATATTTACACTCCTAGATAGTGGACGCGCAGACGAAACGGTATGTATATTAAAGTTGCGAACGGCAAACAATAGGGGGGACTAACAATGTGAGGACGTACGAACGGTACATTACCTTGGGGTACGAACGGTACACCCACATCTCCGACACTATTACCCATATTATAATCAAATAAGTCTAAGTCTAAAAAGCATGCCACGTCAAAAATAGAGCCCAACACCACTCAAAATGGAAGTGTTAAAGTCTATTTTGTCAAATCGCAATATTTGTCATGTTACAAGTATTTATCAAAAATACTCTAAGTCATAGAAGCAACCAAGATTTTCATGTCAAACTAATTCAATATATATATATCAAAGTCTCAAGTAGATAAAAAAAATACGTCAATTTAAAGCATGAATTTCACCCCAAAAAGTATGTAAAAATGGTAAAAAAGGATATGTGATTACTCACCTTTACAAGTAAGGTGTGGGTACAAGAACGGGCACAACAAGTATCACTAAAAGCATCCCGCAAACGTACACTTTAGTAAACACGACCGATTGACCTTGAGATATTAACAGTACTTATATTTCTTTCAACCTTAATGTTTCTAAATTTCAAACACCCTCAAATACACCATGCCAGTAGCTCCATTCGACATCATCTTAAAAGGCTTGTACAAATTATTTTTGGTGTACAATATCTCTTCTTTCTTTAAGAACTTTTCTTAATATAACATCTCTTTGTTTTTTTTAATATGTTGTAAAATAAAGATGAGAATGAGATAGATTTTCATCTTATTTATACCAACTTACCTTGTCATTAGTCTAACAATAGTTAGACTTAACACGTTTCTTTTACTTGACACCTTATCAAAGCTATATCTATACGTGGCTTAACTAAAAAAATGTTATCTACATTTCCTTAGTCACAACTCATACGCCTAGATATACATATCAAAGCTATATCTAATATTTCCACGTTAGTGTGATATTTTGAAGTGTCAACTCATGCGCCTAGATATATATGTCTAAATGATAATTCACTTAATCACTAAATTTAAATATTTACGCTTGACAACAATGTGTTAATGTGAAAAAAAATTTGGAAGATATTTATGTTTCATTAGTGCACAAAATGCCTTAAGTCTAAGCTGTAAATAAATAAACGCATAGGTGCAAGTACCGGGTTATGCCAAAAAAAGACATAGAAACATAAAAAAATGTACTAAGTTTTACTTTTATTATTATTTTCTTTTTGTACGGGTGACACTAACTATTTTTTTATAATAACTAAAAATATTATTTATAATAAGTTGACGTTTATTAGGATCGTAGGTCAATGGCACATTCGACACAAGGCTTCCTAATAAAAAAATAATCTAAGCACAAAATGACCAGACAAGCACAAAATAAACTTAACACAAGTAAGTTTAGTCAAACACGTTATAAAAATTTTATCAGTCACCAACCTGAGTTAGACGGTTCTCACATCATCCACCCATTAGAAAGAATTGCGTCCCGCAATTAAGTTAATCTTATCCAATGATTGCGCACACGAAAATAGGTGTGGGTACTTGCGCTTGATCTCATCCTTGCGCTCCCATGTGAACTCCGGACCTCACCGCGAATTCCATCAAACTTTAATGATAGGAATTCGATTATGCTTTAGTGTCTTGACCTCACGGTCCATAATTTCCAATGGCTCCTTTATGAATTGGAGCTTGTGAGTGATATGTAATTCCTCCAGTAGGACGAACATCATCTCGTTAGTTAAGCACTTTTTTAATTTTGAGACGTGAAACACATCGTGAATTCCACTCAACTCTTGTGGTAGCTCAAGTCGGTAGGCTACCGAACCAATTTTTTTCAACACCTTAAAAGATCCAATATATCGTGGGTTCAACTTGCCTTGCTTTCCAAAGCGAATCATGCCCTTCCATGGTGACACTTTGAGAAGCACATTATCTTCGATTGGAACCTCTAGGGGTTTCCTGCGGTTGTCGGCATAGCTTTTCTGTCAGCTTCTGGCTTTCCTAAGCCTTTCTTTGATTGCCTTAATCTTGTCAACAGTCTCTTGGATGATGTCGAGTCTTATGAGCTCTATCTCCCATTTCCAACCTACAAAGTGGCGACCTACACTTTCGTCCATACAAAGCCTCGAATGGCGCGCACTTGATGCTAGTTTGATAGCTATTGTTATACAGGAATTCTACCAAAGGTAGGTGAGTATCCCAACTACCTTCAAAGTCAATCATACAAGCTCATAACATGTCTTCCATCGTCTGTATCGTTCGCTCGCTCTGACCATCTGTCTGCGGATGATAAGCAATACTCATATCAAGTCGAGTACCTAGAGCATCCTAATGTAGTCGCCAAAATTACGACGTGAAGTGAGTATCTCTATCTGAGATAATGGAAAAAGGAACTCCATGTCGAGTGATTATTTCATTGATGTACACCTAGGCAAGCTTATTCATGTTGTAGTCTTTTTAGATTGGAAGAAAGTGTGCAGACTTCGTCAATCGATCCACTACAACCCATATTGAATCATGCCCTCTTGTAGTCCTGGGCAAACTTGTCACAAAATCCATCGTGATTTGTTCCCATTTCCACACTGGAATTTCTGGTTGCTGCAACAAACCGGATGGCTTTTGATGTTCTGCCTTGACTTTAGAACAAGTCAAACATTTTCCAACATACAATGCAATGTCTTTCTTCATACCTGGCCACCAATAATACTCCTTATTTTCCTTATACATTTGTCAGCTCCTGAATCTTGGGATCCAAGCTCGCTGTTTAAGTATTCTAACTCCGTCAGACACGTTTTTCAAATTTTATGGTGTTGCACCAGCTGGTGCTTAATCTTTTAAGTTTTCATCTTTCATCGCCTTTGGTTAAGCCTCTAATATGTAATATTTTAAACTCATTTGGATTAACATTCTTAATGCTCATATACTTAAGGGTCTCAATCTTTCCTTTCTGCTCAAAGCATTTGACACTACGTTTGCTTTAGCTGGATGGTATTTAAGTTTGCAATCGTAGTCACTTAGCAGTTCAATCTATCTCCTTTGTCTCATGTTGAACAATTTCTGGTTGAGGATATGTTGAAGACTTTGATGGTCGGTGAAAACTGTGCACTTTGTGCCATAAAGATATTGCCTCCAAATCTTTAGTGCAAAGACTACAGCTCCAAGTTCCAAGTCATGTGTGGTGTAATTCTTTTCGAGCTTCTTGAGTTGTCTTGATGCGTATGCAATAACCTTGTCTCTTTGTATTAGCACACAATCTAAACCTTTATGTGATGCGTCACAATATACCATATAGTTTTCAGTTCCTTCGGGTAAAGATAGAATTGGTGCGTCACATAATTTATTCTTTAACATTTGGAAGGCCTCTTCCTACTCTTTTTTCCAAACAAACTCCTTGGTCTTCTGCGTCAGTTTCGTCAATGGTTTGGCAATCTTTGAGACATTCTCGATAAACCTTCGGTAGTAACCCGCCAAACCCAAAAATTGGTAAATTTCCGTAGGTGTTCTCAGTTCTTCCCATTTCTTAATAGCCTCAACCTTGCCAGGGTCTACATGAATTCCCTTTGCATTAACTACATGACCAAGAAAGTGTACTTCTTGTAGCCAAAATTCGCACTTAGAGAATTTAGCATATAACTTCTGGTCCTTGAGTAATTCTAAGATAATCTTCAAATGTTGTTTGTGATCCTCCTTATTTTGTGAGTAAATCAATATATAATCAATAAATACTATGACAACTTTACCTAAATAGGGTCTACACACCCTATTCATCAAGTCCATGAATATGGCAGATGCATTTGTTAACCGAAATGGCATGACTAGAAATTCGTAATGCCCATAACGCGTCCTGAAGGCCGTCTTAGGAATGTCTTCCTCACGTACTTTCAACTAATTGTTCCCTAATCGAAGATTGATTTTTGAGAAGTACTTGGCGCCATGAAATTGATCAAAGAGGTTATCAATTCGAGGAAGTGGGTATCGATTTTTAATTTTCAGTTTGTTCAATTCCCTATAATCAATACACATACATATTGATCCTCCTTTCTTCTTAACGAAGAGGATTGGAGCTCCCCAAGGGGATGAACTCGGCCTGATTAAACCTTTGCTCAAAAGTTACTGTAATTGCCTTGATGGTGTTAAACGATATGGCGCCTTTGCTACAGGTGCCGCTCCTGGTATTAGATCAATTTGGAACTCGACTTGCCTAGGTGGAGGAAGTCCAGGCAAATCTTCAGGAAAAACTTCTAGATAATCTCTCACTACTAGGATATCTTGGATGAGCTTCACCTTGGATCTTTCTCTACAACGTGTGCCAAGAACGCAAAGCACTCTTTCTCCAAGTACTTGAGCATCTTAATAGCCGACATGGTCTTTAAATCTCTCACAGGTTTCTCTCCTTGTACAATTAAAGTTTTTTCGCCTTTAAGAGGTATTTTAAAAACTTTCTCGAGGAAATTGATCTTGTCTTAGACTTTGGTAAGCCAATCCATTCCAATTACCACCTCAAAACTTTTTAGCTCAATCGAAATTAAGTCAATGTCAAATAACTTATCGGTTAAATTCAGCTTACAATTTAGCAATATCTCCCTAGCCTTATACTCATGGCCATTTTCATATTCAATAGTATAAGAATCTTTTAGACACTCGAATTTTTAATTTAGTAGTGGTCTAAACTCTAACGAGACAAAGCTTCTATCATCCCCGGTATCAAATAGAATAGATATGTAGTGACCATTTAAGAGAAACATACCAGTCATCAGATTGGGATTCTGCCTTGTCTCCTCAGCTCCAATCACATGAACTCGACCTCAGGGCGATGATCTCTGATTTCCAGCATTGTTATTGTTGTTCTTGTTGTTGTTGTTGTTAGGAGCTCGATTCATCCTTGGGCAAACATTCCTAAGGTGATCAAAACTTCCACATTCATAGCATGCCGCCCTATGGCAGTTCCTAGCAAGGTGACCCGTCTGCTTATACTTGTCACACTTTGGGCAATTTTTTGAGTGATGCAAGTTACAACGGTCACACTTAGGGTGTGGGCCCGCATATGGTCATGGCTCTTAGGTAGTCATTCCATTGTTTCTGGTCACTCGTTGCCTCTTATCTTGCTGGTTATGACCTTGGTTTCTCTACTGTTCTTCATGCCTCTTCCTTCTATTGTCATTTCCCTTTGACACCCTACTAGATCTGACCACATCATTAGTCAGATGGTAAACTAGTCCTACAGCAGCTTACAAGGTTATTAGGTTAGATGAGGTGACCATCCTTCTGATTTAGGGGCTAAACCCTAAATGTAACGATCAACCCTTTTCTCTTCAGTGGAGACCATGTGAGGAACCATTCTGGCCAGCTCATTAAAGTGGGCCGTGTATTTGTCAATCTCATTGCCTTTCATCATATGGTTCCAAAACTCAGATTCAAGTTTCTGCACCTGATCTTTCCTACAATACTCCTCCATCAACAACTTTTTAAAATTATCCCATGATAAGCTATTTGCAGCTTCACGCCCCCATGTTTGCACCTAGGTGTTCCACCAGGTAAATGCTCGACCTTGCAACAGACAAGCAGTATACTCAACCTTATTTCCCTCAGCACATTTAGTGATACTGAGCTTTGACTCTACACTTTTAAACCATGACAGCAGACCAACGGCACCTTCAGTGCCATAAAATTCCTTAGGATTGCTAGCCATGAATGTCTTATAGCTACATCCATTTCCAGCGTTAGAGGAACCTTCTCCGTCGTTAGTCCGTCTTGCATTAAGGTTTGCAACTATTTGGGTGAGGAGGTCCGCCAATCCAATAACATTGTTGGTTGGGTCGACATTGTTGTTTACTCCTGAACGTGTGTTCCTTGCAGCCATGATTCTATAATTGACCAAAAACATGTGTTTAAATAAGGTGTTGACCGAATAAATTCTTTACGTGACACATATATAAATAATTTTTTTTGCAAGGTAATATCATACAAGTAACATATTTGAATACGATTTAATTAATGTACCAAAAGAGAAATAACAGTACCCATACAAAGTTTTTAATAAATACAATAATAATAGACATCAAAATTTGGCGCTTGGCCTCTTTATTAATATCTAAAAGTTTTAATACAAAGAGAGTACAACAACCATAAACCTACATACAAAACTATACATCATCCTTCATACAAAACTTTACATCATCCTACATACAAAACTATATATCATGAGTTTGATAACTTAAAGTAAAAGACATAAACAATACATATAGAACTAAGCTCCAAACACCATCCTTGACATAAGTAACAACAAAACAAACAACACTGCTGATGTGGCCAAATACCAAGTCATCCTATTTAATGCTCTTGCCTCGAAGGCGACACCCTGATCTCTATTTACCCGTTGATCTATCCTCTCTATATTGTTCATAATGTCATGTATGGTTTGGGAGTAGAGATCGGCCTAATCCTGTGGTCATGTGACACTGTTGTCAGTTGATGCATCCTCTCAAGCTCTTGGCAGTTCATGTCGGGCCTGCAGTTCCTGGGCACATCAGGTCGAGGCCCAGTAGGACGTGCAGGCTGGTCCATGGAAGCCTGTCACAAGTACCTATCAATAACCGGAGTAGGAGCAGGGGTGGATGACTCATCATTATGGTACACACTTTGGGTGGGGACAAGTGACTCGTACATCCCAAGCGAGTTTTGGGTTGGGGGTATAACCCTCATCCTAGATGTCTGTCTCAAGTAGGGTCTCTGGTGAGTCAGTGTAGGTATAATGGTAGGCGGTGGAGGTATAATAGTAGGCGGTGGAGGTATAGGAGTAGTCGGTGGAGGTATGTGAGGACTAGCGGTCTCTTGACTAGTAGCCTCATGTAGGGGTAGTGTGCGGACTCGTTGGCGACAAGGGATGACGATGACCGTGACATAGTGACTGTAATAAAATGGAAATAAAGTTGTGCTTAGTCTAAACAGGTCATAATGTAAAACAGATAAAACATATAGACATTAATACACATAAAGTACGGTAGGTTAAACATGAATGCATGAACATGATAGGTACATACACATAACCGATGCAATTTCAGGTGATTAATATTTAAAACCCAACCAAACATGATCCAAGACTACTACTCCCATCATTGCATGATTCTTCCTGAATTAGGCATAGGTGATCAGGCTATGCTTAATTAAGGACTAATGATGCAATGCTTGGACTAGTCGACTCGTATACTGTTCGGTATTTACGAAAATGTTATTTTGGTTATAGTTGTGATTTTTATTTTTGAAAAAACCGGCATTCTCTACAACCTTTGGCTCGGATACCAATTTCTGTCACACCCCACCAAAGTGGAAACACAGAGTGTAGTAGAAATAGGCACAAGCATAAGATAATAAAAACAACACCATACATAATATTGAAATAAGTCCGCAACATTACAAACGTACTTTAGATCCAAACATCGGATCATAAACATAAGTCTTTATAGATACAACATTGTCTTTAAAAAAGATAACTTCATATGCAAGTGCCTTGGAAAGACATTACTGATGATCACCTGAAATGCATGAGAAAAATAAGTCAACTATGAAATAGTTGGTGAGTACACAGGTTTTAAATAACACGAAAGCCTTTTTTTATTAGAAATGCCCTCATGGTAAATGTCATATCAACCCATCTTGTTAAAAGTCCCGCCCATACAAAACTTGTAACATATGAATTCACATACATTTCCATAATAAATGTAAGTTTAAAAATAGAACGTCAAAAAGTCAAAATACACTTGGTTATGATAAGATGCAACATATAACATGTATAATAGTGGAATATAACAAATGCCCCTATATAAATACTATACGTTTCATAAACAGGAAACGAGAGGTTGGCCGACCTCTAATAGCGTTATCCATAATATTTACACTCCTGAACAGTGGAGCGCACGAACGGTACGTATAATTGGAGTGAGAACGGCAAACCAATAGGGGACTAACAATGTGAGGACGTACGAACGGTACGTTACCTTGGGGTACGAACGGTACACCCACATCTCCGACACTATTACCCATATTATAATCAAATAAGTCTAAGTCTAAAAAGCATGCCACGTCAAAAATAGAGCCCAACACCACTCAAAATGGAAGTGTTAAATTCTATTTTGTCAAATCGCAATATTTGTCATGTCACAAGTATTTATCAAGAATACTCTAAGTCATAAAAGCAACCAAGATTTTCATGTCAAACTAATTCAATATATATATCAAAGTCTCAAGTAGATAAAAAAAATAATACGTCAATTTAAAGCATGCATTTCACCCCAAAAAGTATGTAAAAATGATAAAAAGGGGTATGTGATTACTCACCTTTACAAGTAAGGTGTGGGTACAAGAACGGGCACAACAACTATCACTAAAAGCAACCCGCAAACGTAAACTTTACTAAACACAACCGATTAACCTTGAGATATTAACAGTACTTATATTTCTTTCAACCTTAATGTTTCTAAATTTCAAACACCCTCAAATACACCATGCCAGTAGCTCCATTCGATGTCTTCTTAAAAGGCTTGTACAAATTATTTTTGGTGTACATTATCTCTTCTTTCTTTAAGAACTTTTCTTAATATAACGTCTCTTTGTTTTTTTTAATATGTGGTGAAATAAAGATGAGAATGAGATGGATTTTCATCTCATTTATTCCAACTTTCCTTGTCATTAGTCTAACTATAGTTAGACTTAACACGTTTCTTTTACTTGACACCTTATCAAAGCTATATCTATACGTGGCTTAACTAAAAAAACGTTATCTACATTTCCTTAGTCATAATTCATACGCATAGATATACATATCAAAGCTATATCTAATATTTCCACGTTAGTGTGATATTTTGAAGTGTCAACTCATGCGCCTAGATATACATGTCTAAATGATCATTTACTTAATCACTAAATTTAAATATTTAGGCTTGACAACAATGTGTTAATGTGGCAATTTTTTTTGGAAGATATTTATGTTTCATTACAACACAAAATGCCTTAAGTCTAAGACGTAAATAAATAAACGCATAGGTGCAAGTACCGGGTTATGCCTAAAAAAAGACTTAGACACGTAAAAAAATGTACTAAGTTTTACTTTTATTATTATTTTCTTTTTGTACGGGTGACACTAACTATTTTTTTAAAATAACTAAAAATATTATTTATAAGAAATTGATGTTTATTAGGATCGTAGGTCGAAGGCACATTCGACAACAAGGTTTCTTAATAAAAAGAATAATCTAAGCACATAATGACCCGACAAGCATAAAATAAACTTAACACAAGTAAGTTTAGTCAAAGACGTTATAAAAATATTATCAATCACCAACCTGAAGTTAGACGGTTCTCACATCATCCACCCGTTAGAAAGAATTGCGTCCCGCAATTCAGTTCATCTTATCAAATGATTGCGCACTCGAAAATAGGTGTGGGTACTTGCGCTTGATCTCGTCCTCGCGCTCCCATGTAAACTCCGGACCTCACCACGAATTCCATTGAACTTTAACGATAGGAATTTGATTATGCTTTAGTGTCTTGACCTCACGGTCCATAATTTCCAATGGCTCCTCTATGAATTGGAGCTTGTGAGTGATATGTAATTCCTCCAGTAGGACGGCGAGCGTCTCATTAGTTAAGTACTTCTTTAAATTTGAGACGTGAAACACATCGTGAATTCCACTCAACTCCTATGGTAGCTCAAGTCGGTAGGCTACCAGACCAATTCTTTTCAACACCTTGAAAGGTCCAATATATCGCGGGTTCAACTTGACTCGCTATAAATTATAAGCAAGTTATATATCTTAATCTTCATGGAAAAATATCTAAGTGGAAGGGAATCAAGTTTTTCAACATTTTGGCCCCTCCTTTTCTTGTTGATGTGTCCCCCCTCCTAAATCCCTCCCATTAAATTTAGATACTTGGTCTCTAGTACATTCAAATCCTAGTATACATTTTTATGAATGGTTCTAGGTTCTATCCTAGATACATGAACTATCCATTTAATTTCACTCTTCCATTCATTTACCAACATTAATATTCTCGCTAAAGTTATACACTCAAGTAATTCTTTCTTCCCTTTTTTCTTGCGACGTAGAGCCAACAACACCAACAACTTGGGGGTTTTTGCTTCTTGATTTAAGTAATATTTTCAGATTGTTGATCGTGGTCATTCCTTGTTATTTTTGGCGATTCATTTATTAATCGGGGTTATATTTCGTATTTTTGGGTTAAAGCCACAAGTTTTTCATCAATCATTCTTTCTCCATAAAAGTTCGTTGTTTCCTTTGTTTGAGTGAACTTTTCTTCTATCCGTTCACTCACCATCTTCTATTCTTATTAAAAACTATATCATCCATGTTTAATAATTTGGTTTTTAGCATTAGATTAGATCTAACCCTTAGAATTAGTGTAATTTAGATTAGTGTATAATTCTATCTTTAATTGTTTTCTTGTCTTGTTTTTGTGTTCTTTATTTAATTTCTTTTCATAATACATTGTTCTGGTCGACAAACCGATACGGCTTATCCAACTCTATTGAATACGGCGTATCTAACTTTCTGACCAATACAGCGTATCCATTCTGATTCAGCAATACGACGTATCCGATTATTGTATACGGCGTATTTACTAAAATTTTCGAAATCTTTGCAAGTTTATTTCTCTAGAATAGCTTTACTTTGAATCATGTCTTATTTTTCAGAAAGAACCTTCGGACTTCGTCCATACCCAAGATAGGATTTTGCATGTTTTTCCTATATTTTGCACAGGACCTCGATGCAAGAAAAGAAATCGACGAAGTTGGTGAAGTATCAATCATCTGGAGTCGTATGTGTGATTGTAGTCATGCTGGCATCCAGACGTATTTACAACACACATTCCTGCTCATAAAACTCAACTTGGAGAATCTACCAAGCAAAATATCAGGAGAGTTTCTCATTCTAATTCTTTTTAATTCCTGTATTTAATGTTTTATCTATACAACGAGGGCGTTGTACAATTCAAGTGGGGGATGGGAATTAGAATGATACTTGTCCTATTTTTCACTAAAATGCTTAAATTATGCTCAAATTTAAAAAAATTTCAAGCATACTTTTGTGAAATTACTTGATACATAACCCGCACACAATAACCCTTGTTAAATATTGTGAGGATTTAACCTTATCCGTTTCTAAATGTTTACCCAAATTCCACAAAAATATGAGTGTACCGGTGATGTTGTAGACTTTATAACTTGGCTTGGTATATCTATTCGAGACCATAATAATGAGTACTATGGATTTAGATGGAGTAACTTGTTTAAATTGGTAAATTTTTAGGATTACACCCAAAAAGTTGTTTAATTAATTAACTACACCGGTTAGTTAAGCCTCGTATTAACCCTTTGTTTACTCTTATCTTAAGAGTAAGATGCCTCTAGAACAACCTGTAGAGCCAATCCTTTAGGAATTACACCAACTATCTGTTTCGTTGCACCTTTACACCTTAGCCTACCCTGTTAGATTACCTTAGCACTAGCCCTGATAATAAGTTATATTATACAGTTGCTAGTTGCTAAAAATTGTAAAGTATGTATTCCCCCCCCGAGTTCTGAGTCTCATTTTTGGGTAAGGTTTGGAAAAATTGCACAATCGGCAAATATGGAATTTATATTTAATCATAAAACAGCAAGGTATTTTTAAACTACCATCCACAATAAATAGGTACGTATGAAGAATGAATAATTATCGAAGGAATTTGATCTGGAATTAATAACGATCGGCGCAAGGTGAAACTAACACCGAGTTTATCTGTAGTATGATGTTAAAAAAAATCAAAAAATTAGAAAAATCCAAAAAAGAGAAGGAAAAGTTTGAAGATAATCGTTTCGCAACTACCGAAGAATTTACACGAAGGATAGATTATTCGTTGATATAAATCGACGATGTAGAGTATTGTATAAAGAGGAAGATAATCGAGCCACCTGCCCTTGATAAATATTAAAGTTTTGGGATGTTTGAGGAATGTTTACCGTTAGGAAACGCAACTTAGGATTGTTGAATTTTAAATATCAATGATCAAGACGTAGTAAATAGTAGTGTTCTTATCATGGTAACGTTCAGAAAAAAGTGTCCACAACTGGTTATTTATAGACATAATACCTAATTGTTTTGTATTTTTTATTTAACAACAATTTAGATTCCCTTTCCATCATTAATCATATGGGTTTTATTACGCGAACGAGATTAATCCCGAAGCGTGCATGTCTATTCCGTCGTGAGGCCATGTATGCATGCTCAGCTGCTTTGTTGGTTTAAATACTATTGGAGAAATGTTTAGAAGATCCATACCTTATATCATTCTTCATTATAACCTTGTTTGAATTCGAATGAGATTGTGATCCGAACACACATTGGAGCGGGGGAAAAAGGGCGAGTCTATGCCGGTCGTTACGGCCCATGTACGATGTGCTTCAGCTGCCATGTAGGTATGGTACGTTTTGGTGAAAGATTGTAGAATGATCAACCATAATCTTCTCAAACAAACCCTCATATTTACCTTTAAAACATTGTTACACCTTAAGCTTTAGTTGTGGGAAGATTGTACCTTGCCAAGCTTATGATAGAATACTCGTTACGACTGAGCAATTAAGCGAATTAGTTACATGTTACCACATAGATTAGTTGAGTGATTTGAGTGCTTTCATCTTCCTATTTCGTGAGGTGTTTGGTTGTGTACTTGTAATAGATCAAATAATGCTTTATAACAACAGAAAAATAACTATAGTGGTTACTATTTTTTATAGACTTCTAAAGGCGACTTGAGGACAAGAAGATTCAAGTGGGGGGATATTTGATTGACACAAAATAAACGTCTATTTTATAGCATCATTTTATCCCATGTTTATGAACCCATTTTGTATAGTTATTGCAAGAAATTTACTTAATCGTTTATATTTGAGAATTGCAGTAATTATGGAGTAGTTGGTGAAAATTAGCAAAAGGCGCGCATTCTGGAGCTTAAACGAAGATATTTTGAAGATTAATGATTATGATAACCAATACGCCGTATTCATTAAGGAAGATATGGAGTATCCATGCCTGCACTCACCAAAGACCACAAAGGAAACAAGCTCAATACACCGTATCCAGAGAAACTCAATACGCCGTTAGAGGTGTACAGAAAAACCGGTTCATGAACCGAACCGGGAAAAAAACCGAAACCGTTTTTTTTAAAAACTGGTTTCTCTCAAACTGAACCGATGGTTTGTAACCGGTTTAAAAAAATCGACCGGACCGGGTTGTAAACCGGTTTTTAACCGAACCGGTTGCATAAAAACAGGTTAAACTGGTTGACTGACCAAACCGATTTTGCATTTTCTATATGAAAAAAACCGGTTTATAACTGAACCGGTTTTGATCAAAACTGGTTTTTTGACTGGTTGACTAAAACCGATTCGGTTAAAAAACCGAACCGGTTTAAAAAAAACCCCGAAATGTTCACCTATTATGGAAAATATCAAACATGGTCCCTACTCCAAGAAACCCCTAATACGTCGTATTCAATCCCTTGGATACGCCATATCAAACCGACTTCCGGACCCTATAAATACAAAACTCAAAAACGAGTTTTGAGTGTGCTAAATCATATTCTCGATACCTAAACCATAAAAGTTGATTTTCAGAGGAGAAAAAGAGCAGAATAGGTTGAGCAACGCTATCAATTCCATAGGAGACAACGTGTAATTTCATATACTTTAGTATTCGTTTAGATTTTTGGTAAATCAATCGTTAACTCGGGTTAGTTTACCTGTGGCTAAATATTTGGCTTATTGTATTATATTTAATGACGTATTTGTAAGTGCTAATACGCTTACGGGTATTAGCCATTATTATAAGATCTGAATAGATTGGTATTTAGTATTATACTCAATTACTTATGATTTATACGTTGGATGCTTATTTATGTATTATTCAATTTAAACTTGTATACCAGCGCCGCTTTTGTA
The DNA here is from genome assembly GCA_026074375.1 of Tanacetum coccineum. Taxonomy (NCBI): domain Eukaryota; kingdom Viridiplantae; phylum Streptophyta; class Magnoliopsida; order Asterales; family Asteraceae; genus Tanacetum; species Tanacetum coccineum. The sequence goes on along the minus strand of BQNB010031850.1, from coordinate 5,450 downwards.
TGCGACCTATCATTCAACTAGATCTAATGATACGGACCAATTAATCTAGAGTATGTGATAGCTCTCCATATAGTGATTTATACATCTAGAACCATATGATCACAAATATTGTCCTTGCAAAGATGTGTCCTAGGAAAACTCTTTAGGGCTTAACTAGTAATTGGAATAATGCAATGATTTTAATGATCCCATGTTGACTAGAAGGTGAACCTAGATAATTCAACAAATAACATTCTGATTTCATTGGATAGTTAGACAAGTGGACTACTAGTGTATAAATCACCATTAAGCGGCAAGTGGGAAAGTCTCCATGAGCAAGGGTTTAACATGATCACCATTGCTTTATTTTCCCCTAAGATAGATATATAATCAGCAAATAAGGATGCATTATGCGGATGCATTAAATTGTGATAGAATAAAGTGTCGTAGGTCTTTTAGGTATGAAGTAACTCTAGAGTCTAAAGAATGATATACGCCTCGAGAGAAGAAAATCAAATGCATTTAAATAACAAACCAACTTTATAAGTGGATTAATAATGGTTAATACAGTTTTCCTATATTTGGCTCGATCGCTCTTTTATCTTTTGTTGATTTGCTTGCGTGGGTTAAAGTGCCTTGAATTGATTGTAGTTACCAACCAAACCGTGTCAGTCTCTCAGGCTGAAAACCCCCTTTTCCCATTAGAATTATGATTAGGACTGACATAAGGTTTAGAATAGAATAAAATTAACTAGATTAGAAACCAAGATATTAAATTAAAATTTATAGATTTAACCATCGCTTCAAGTATTCGACACCCAACTTACCTACAAAACTACTATCCGATCGGGTACACTGCCCGTTAAAGTGTTATGTTTGGTTTATTCGGAAAAATATAAATTTAAAACTTGAATCATAAAAATATACACCACATAACGACACATCATCCAACATGTCAAGAGAAAATCCTCATGCAACAATTGTCCCTTAAGAACAGCTGGTTTGTTGGTAGTTATATTGATTTGATGATACTAAATAATGATACAAAACAATGAAACAAGAATGAAACAAAAGGAAAACAAAAGGATCAAGGCCGACATTATGAAATTCCACAAGATGTAGGAGTACATGAAGATTTTAGAAGATTTAGTCAAAGATATGAAAATAAAGATTAGGAATATTTAGTTTCCTAATACAATTAGTTTTCCTTGTAAGTCTTATGGACTTTATTATATAAAGAGATCCATAGACATTGTTTTAGGTGTGTCGGTTTATGCAAAGTGCAAAAACGTGCGTGTGTACTAAAACGTATAGAGATGTAGACGTATAGTTGGTTTGGTTTAGCCTTAAGGTTATCAAGGTTTCCTTGATCTCTATTACTAGTTAGAAAAACCGATCATAATAATGATCATATATAAATGGGAGCTGTGTATCGAACAGCATAAATGAAAAAAACCTTTTTGAAAGGAACTTTGTGTTAACAGTGACAGGTGGAAATATGATGTGATTTTGTTCCAAATCATTTATTAGCTGAGCAAAACGATTGTATACAGAGACGAGTGCTTCTCTTGGTTCAGCAACAAATTGATCGAACTTATTATTAAAACGTGTTTCCCTGTCAACATGGTTTTGTACAGTTCCTCTGATTAAACATTCAACTCGTTTCCACATGGATTTTGTAGTAGTGTAAGCATCCATAGAGTTATAGATGTCGTTCAAATTAGAGATTAGAATCAAGTTCATTGTCTCAATCTCAGCTTCATAGTGTTTCAAATCATCTCTCTTAAATCCTCTTCCTTTTGCATCTTTGGTGCTTCTGTTTCGGAAGGAGTAAATATCTTAAACTCATATGGGCCATCATCAATTGCCTTGTTAAGCCACTTTCTATTTTTCTCTTTCGATTGAGGTATCTTCTAAAACGACTTGTCCATGGTATATAGCTGCCTCTCTCAAGCATCGGAGGTCTAGTATCAGAACCGGCATCAGCAAGAGATTGTTGATGTACATTAGACGTCGACATTTATTTTGATTCAAAATTTAGATCTTTGTAGATGAAAAAGAGTTCTATTTGTGACCAACCAAAAAACTTCAATACTAGTCAAGTATAACATGTGTCTCAAATCCACTTTCCAAATTTAGTAACATTGTTCTCGATCAATACTAAACTCGGTAAATCATATCTCAAATATAGCTAAGTCTTAAACTCGGAACTTTTCTTGGATATAACAAAGTCTCAAACTCGAAACTTTTCTCGGATAGAACTAAACTCAGTAAACTCGGTAAACTTAAATTCGGAATAGTACTTATATTTATAGTCACACTTTTTGAAAAACTATTTCAATCAAAAATTGATACAACTATCACGATAAAACCGTAATATGATCAGTTTTGATGAAACTCGGTTCACTTTTTGATTTTTCCGAAAATGAAACACACAAACTCGATAAAACCGGGAATGTGTATTTTTACACTTTGAAATTTTAAGAAATGACCACAATTTCGATAAAACCGAAAATAATGATCACTTTTACAATTCCAAAACCGTGTTTGAGTGTAAAAAATAAGCCTTTATCCCAAACTCGATAAAACCGAATTTGAGACAAAACCGTATTGAGTTTCGAATTTGTGTTTTCCTAACACAATTCTTGATAAAACCGAGAAATTGTGTATCTATTACAACTCTTATTATGATTTTCGAGAATGAAACAACGTCCTAATACACAATTTTCAATAAAACTGAAAAATTGTGTATATAAACCAATCTCAGTAACACGTCCGAGTTTTACACAAAACACCTAAATACGTTTCTCGATAAAACCGAGACCACATATCACTATTACAACTCGATCTAATAATAATTTACTTTCGAAAATGAATAAACGCTACTAAAACCTACAAATCCATAAATGATCACTTCCGAATTTGATGAAAACTTCGAAATTTGATTGAAAACGACGGAGTACGACTTTCGAATTTGCTCAAACACTAGAAAACGAGCACGTCTAATCCATTTTTGATGTCAAAACCGAATGTAATAATGAAATGTGATGTCAAAAATACTCAAGAAGCTCAAATATCACACGAAATTACCAAAATCCACCGAATATGAAGCACGTGAAACTCGGTCACGATCTCGATCACAAAACACAAACACTCTTAATCTTTAATGGCGTATGATACCACTTGTTAGGTCTCGTTTTAGCTTGAATTACACGATATAGAACGATGTAGGATATAGAAAATCAAGAGAGGGAGGCAAGTCTTTCACAATTTCTAAATTTTCATAACAAAAGAGAAAAAGGGAGGGAAAAGTTGTTACAAACCATCAACCACCTAATGATGATTAGGGGGCTATTTACAGGAGAGGGATAAGAGCATACCTTCTTTTATTTTTCATAATCGACACTTTTATGATCCTAACAAATCAAGATGGCTATTAGGGATAGTTATCACCTAAAAGCTGATAATGTATCCCTTTAGCAAATCAGTGTATCTTTGGGGCTCAAGGTCACTTTACTAAAAGGAAAACTCACTCTTATGCGAATCAATTGTTTCTGAAAAGTTTCTACTCTTACACAAATGATGCTATTTCTCTAAAGATTGGTTAAGATGAACACTTTTTGTGCATGAGAAAATTAAAACATTCTCGTTCATTCTTCCATCTTTTATTTCGTAGAAATAGTATCCTAGAACTTAATCTTACGCGAGGATAAACAAAAATAGAAGGAGAGATAAAAATCATAGGTGAAATGAAAAGAGCATACGTCTTGTGTCAGAAAAAGCACGTAAAAAGGCACATGAAAAAAAATGACATAAGTATAAACAAAAAGAAATGATCGTTCATACAAAACAGATAGAGAGAATAAAAACAAAAATTGAAATAAATGTGCTTAAGTTTGTATTCATGTGAAACTAATCAAATTTGAATCTTATTCTCAAAATCTAACATGTCAAGAACAAATCCTCATGCAACGATTGTTTATGAAGAATAGCTGGTTCCAAGTGCTAACAGACTTGTCATCAAGAAGAACGACCAGCGTGTCGCTTTAGATTCAGACATCACTGATACAATGCTAAGATTTGTGGTTGGAATTCTCAGACACCACAAGCTGTACAAGCCGGTCTCCTTAACTGCCACTGTACCTGTCATATATTTACAGCAATTCTGGACAACCATCAATCACAACTCAAACACTCATTCATTCACATTCCAATTAGATACAAAAACTTTTACTCTCAATGCTAGACTACTCCTCAATGTACTGCAGATGCCTCAACCTGATTCTAGTAAACCCTATACCAAACCTCCCACAGAAAACCAAATCCTCAGATTTATCAAGACATGGATATGATGAAGACCCAAAAGGAAAAATGACCTCTGTCTCAACATTTGATGCTACAAGACTTCGTCAACTATGGAGAACTATTCTGAGTGTTCTCAACAGAAGTCTTACAGGAAAAGACACAAGCTAGGACACAGCTAGACTTCCAATTCTTCAGATACTTTGGGGAATTGTTCACTCTGCTAATTTGGACTTCGCATCATTAATTTAGGACGAATTTGAATGGCAAGCAGTTGACAAAACTACAAAGCAATCCAAAATGTCTAAGTTGATGTACACCCGCTTCACCAAGCTTATCATTGATCACTTTCTATCATGCACCAAGAGTATTCCTCGCAAATTAGAACATGAAATGCACAGTGAAGGTCAAGACTTACCTCTTATCAAGCTCACAAACACTATAAAAGGTACCTGCATATTCGGAATATAGATACCCGATAAAATGATCGATGATGCAATCAAGAAGTCAACAGGATACAAGTACTATAGAGCCAAGAAAGTGAAAAGTGAGAAAGCTTAAGCTGTTGAGAAACCAGAAGAGCAATATGTGTCTCCAGTGAAAAGTGGAAGAGGAAAAGGCTATATCCGTTTAGGTTATCAAGAGGTGAATGTCCCTAGCGCGTTCAAGAAAAATGTTGTACCAAGGAAAACAAGATCTCTCATTGTAGCTGACAACATTATTGAAGAACCAGTTGTGTAACGCCCCGACCCGAAAGGGTAGAAGTATTACAAATATGGTGTGACATCAAAAGCATACACAATCATAACACAAGCATAAACAGTGGAAGTCTAAAATAAATAACCAAAGGAAAATAAGTCAACATGACTTAAGGTACATAAGTTCTCAAAGGACAGACATATCCAAACGAAATAACTGAAATAACGAATGTTTTGAGAAGAAACAATTCACATCTCAAAACTAAGATCTCTAGGGTAAGTCCACACTCAGCACTCATAACCCGAAAGCAAACCCCAGCTCCTAGCTTAGATACCTGCCGCAGGAAAAGAAAGTGCGGCTGAGCTTACAAAGCCTAGTGAACAGATATATATAATCGAATACAAAAAGATAACGGAAAATCAAAGGATACGATATAAGGTGCAAAGGGTATCACAAAACATGATAAAAGG